>JASSUY010034332.1:0-18955 GCA_032466535.1 Forpus xanthops
CAAACCATCCCTGGAAAGCTGTTTCTTGGTGAAAGGAAAAAAACATCCCCATGAAAAATTATTTCCTCCAAAAATACAAATGAGAACTCTCCAGCTCATAAAATCACTGGTAAGAAGGAAGGAAGACAAAAATTTAGGAGACATTTCAGAGGAATTCAGAAAAACAGACTGAAGCCTAGCTTTCCATTTTTTATACCTGACAAAAAACAACTGGAAAGTTTGCATTAAAGCCCTGCCAGAAATGTCTATCACTAAGTATCTTAACATTTTCTTTCCTGTATATTTCCCAATTTCTAAAGTTCATTGAAAAGTTTTACTAGTCATGGATCTGTGATTTTTTTTCCTCTTACTTTCCAAAATGAGGAAGAAAAACTATACCCCAAAGTCAGTACATAATACTACTATTGCTTCACAAACACAGAAGAAGTAGATAAAAAAAGTATATAAATAACATCTCCAACATAAGAACTATTCAAAGAAAGAGACTGCAGATAAGCTTGTAAGTACTAACTTCCAGTATTTAACTCTTCACTGAACAACTCTCCTTCAACTGCCACAATTATAAGGCTAGACAAACCTTTGTATATTGCTTGACCTTTCCAAGGAATTACATACCTCTTTCAATGAGCTGGGTAAAGGTAAACTGGTGTACGGCTCACTCACTCTTGGATATTAACAAACAACGGGGTAGTCTTTAACTCAAGACATGCAAGAATACAAGGACGTGACTGTAAGATGACATCCAGGAGAAAGTCTTACCTTCTGACAGTAGTAAACTTCAATAATCACAGAACATTTTTAACCTATCCACAACTGCTCTCCGAAAGTGCATGTAGGCAACCAGTATCAAAGCCATTCTATTGTTAAATATAAAGGCTAACTTTCTATCAACCCCATTTCTACTCTTCTGAATTAACTTGTTTTTAGAAAGCTGATATTATTTGTGAACCTCAAAACTGGAGTTACTCATTTGTTTTGGTCAGATAAGAAAACACAGCTACACATTGTGTTTAATGGTTAAGATTCACATCTGATTCCATCTACTGGTAGGAAAATAGTTTTCAATAGCCAATGGAAAACAACTGAATTATCTGTACAAAGATAGGGACAAGCAAAAAGCTTTGCCCACAATCTTATTCATTCAGTAGAAAGTAAAACAGATTCTTCCAACAAGGAATCGGACATCCAACATCTAAAAATTTGCTAGCAAAGACTTTAAGGAGAGATATTCCACTGTTTTTTGAAATTCACAGGCTGCGTTGTAAACACCTTGACTTTAAAGCCTAAGCTTGCTTGAAATGCGTAGCAGTGAAGATTGAAGAATACATTTTAAATGTCTTTCATACAACCTTTTTTACTGTTTGCATTGTTCTTTACATGAAAAAATGTTTCTTTCCATCATTTCGCCAAGAGTAACTTTTTCATAAATCCAGATTCTTAAATGTTTTTCAAATACATATGTGAACACAGAGAACATTTTAAGCAAAGAAACAAAGCAAATTGAATAAATCTTTTATATTCAGATAATTTGATCAGAATAAATCTTCTTTTTGTTTATATTCACATAAACATAACTGTCATAAGACTATCCAAGAAAAAATATCATCCCTGTTCAAGCCATATAAGCACAAAAAGACGGGGAGGTTGGCTCCATGATGGGCAAATTCACCTCAGGGAAATATCATTCTGTCTTTTTTATAGAAGAGAGCCAGGAAAACACTAAACTCCAACTTTAAACCATTTTGTGAGGATTCCTAAGTTATTAAAAAAATGGGGAAGAAAATCTCAGACAAGTAAGGTTTGACATATACATTAGGACCTTATTTTCAAGATAAAAAGTGAGATCAAGACTAACTGACCTACTTTTCATCAGAAAGCCTATGAAAAGACCTAACCCTTCTGCTTGGTCACATAAGGGTGGAAAAAGACCTGCTCCTCTAACCGTGCTGTTAAATTGGACTTGAAAAAGTGAATATTTCTGCCCAGCTTTTCAATGTAAGTGGAAAAGGGTTTACTGTGAATTGCCTGAAGGAATTATTTTTTTATCTCTTAGCCTCTTCTGGACAGAGTTCACTTATATTTCTCATTTGGATGATCATAGATCAAACAGTTTGGGAAAAATATATATTTTTTTTAATGTAATATGGCAGGAGTTATTCAGCATTTCATGGGAAGCTGACTGCAGTATGTGGAAAATGCTTAAAAAAAATTGATGAGAAAGGATCTTTCTGAAGCAACTTTAGATACCAGCATTTGTTGAATCTTTTGAAGTGCTGGGTAAATAATCATATGTAAAACAGTAAATTCATAATATAATCAGTTAATTTACTCCCAATGTAGCATACGTATGTTTCTGAAAGAACGGAGGACTGTGAGAAGAAGTATAAACCTGTAGCCATTTTAAAAACACTCCACTGAACATGTGCTTTCCAACCAGCGAAACAGTTAAAATAGGGGTGAGTTTGTACATGCTGTTCCCTCATGAAATATTCGACACAGAAAAGTGCCAAAGCAGCTTAATTCAGAAAGCGGCTCTGTTATAATACAGTGCAAAAACATTTCAACTGTAATTTTTGCAAATAACATGAACACTTGTTCTGGATTTTTAAATGTTATTTATCTTTGGATGTTAAGAAATGAATTAGTTACAAGAAGAATAACAGAACCATGAAGTTTGGAGTCAAATGTAATAAGTTTGTTGAGTCTACTGTAAGTAAATTTACTGTCAAGAAGAATCTTTTTAAATACTCCTAAAGAAACCAGTTACTTCCTGTAAAGAACCAAACCACGAATGTTTCCATGCGCAATTAAATCTCCATCTTGTTTGCCCACCACGACTGAACTAAAAAACCTTCAGAGCTGGGAAGTCGGTGCAGCACAGTACAGACACCTGAACTAGCTCTGTGAAATTAGAAGCATGTGGAAGTAATAGCATTACCTGGTTTTTCCACTATGTTGCATTTTGGCTCTCTCCTTGCTTTTGCATTAGGTAATGGAACGGTGACATAACATGGTGATGACAATTCCACTTCACACACACATTGATTACAGTGCATTTGAACAATTCATTCATTTTCAGACTATAAGCACAAACTTGCTTTTATTTGATCTGATCTGTAGTAGACCACAGTATGAAGGACACTAGGAAGTACTTTTTCAATTATTTTCTAATATGCTAAGAATAAATTCAGAAAAAAATAAAATTATTATTTTGATTAAAGAAAAAATCATTTTTCCAGTAGATAACAGGACATTAGATCCCCCCCACGTCTACTAAACAAGCAAAGAATAAAAACTATCCACCAACGTAACAGAAATTCTCTGAATCAATATACATTAACTGCTCCACTCGTTATCCCACGTTATGTCTACTCCACAAGATATCCTGAGATGTATATCGTGAAGTCATACACCCATGCACCATTGGGTGAAAACAAAAATATTTAACACTGGCCATATCCTTTACTGTATCTGCCTAATCTAGTTTTTTAAATGCCCAAGTTAGCTCTGCACTCACATCTACTAGCAGTCTAATACTTTTATAAGCACAGCTTTCTGCACAATACTTGATGAAACTGTGGCCCAAATGGCTAGCAAAAAAAGCAATTCTGACCTGCAGGCAAAGGAGCACCAAAGCTGCTGTATTATTTGAGCCTATGGGCTCTGAAAGACCACTGCAGTCTCCCCTGCCATGTTAGTGCAGACGTAGAGCAGCATTCAGTCTATCTGCAGAGACTATGTCAGACAGATCATAATTTGCAATAATGTAAGGACTTGAGAAAGGTGTATCAGATATCTTTGACTAACTGGCACACACTTTTACACCTTTAGAATTAATATTTGAAGTGGAGTAAAATGGTTACATTTCTATTTGGGCTTTGTGGTTTTTCTTCCAAGCATTCAGTTTTCTAATCACACACCAAAACCAGGTATGGAATTTTATTTTGTCTTGAATTCAACTTTCAGATTTTCTTTTTTTCCCCGTTACTTTTGACTAAAAATATCCACCAATGCCAACTGAAAGTGATAATGCAGCACAGAGCAGAAATTACTTTAAATCATTAACAGAAGCTGCTTGTTAAATATATCTGTTGGTAATAAAACTGTACGAGTAATTTTATCCACCAGGTGGCATATGCCTCACGTTTTGTTTCGGATATAGTCAGACTTCAGTGATATGGAGAATATCAGACAAAATTTTCCTGGTTCTTTTTATTTTAATGTACGAATTTCAGTAATAGTTTTGAATTCATACAATTTCAACAAACAGATATGTACTGTAATCAAGGTACACAAAACAATTACTATCCACATTACAATACATACAGCCATCCATGAGCTCATTTGAAACCTTAGCTTTTTCTCTCCCAGCAAGAAGTTAATACAATTCTACCAAGAAAGTTGCAGAGATTATGGTCATGTAAATGTAGTGTAAGGATTCTGCTACCACTATAGTTTGTCTAGGTTCTCTAACCAAGTTGTATTGTCAAAAGGACTGCAGCAAGACAAAGATTTTATCATTACGGCTATTTTATCAGATATTCAGTTACTACTGATCTGCATGTATATGTAGGTGTGTATGCATATATGTATGTATGGTCTAAGTGGAAATGAATGACAAGCGTTATGCAGATACGGTAGTCAAACAGAAAATGTCAACACATTCTGAGAATGTTTCAGTGGAATTTAGGCACAAATTTTCAAATTGAACTCCTAAAATCAAACCTTAAATCCCTAATCCTAATGTTGCCGATCAAAGAAATACAGGAAATACAAGACAATTCTTTGTCTAATGTCAGTCAGATCATTTGCATCTGTCCACAGTATTTGGCTAAGACAAAGGACCATGCTAGACATCATGTCAACAGCTGGTTGGACAGTAAAAACTTGCAACAGTTAGCAAAGAGGCCAACCTTTTAACAGGGATCTACAGCGTCATGGATCTAGAGCCATTTGATCTGAGCAAGTCCTATGATCAAAGTTGATTCAAGCAGGAAACACAAACCAGAATTTCTTTTGCATTCTTCACTCTTATTCAAGTCTTGTGTTAATAACTGCAAAGGATCAATAGCTGGACCACACGTGCTAATAGGCATAAAAGTAAAGAGATCCCCTAACTACAGAAGACCAACTGAGAAAGAAAATTGGGCAATGTTCTTTAATAAGAAGACGTGCTACAGAAAAAAACAGTATCAGTGACTTGCTTATAGTGTGTGCTTGCTTATATAATATATGCTAAAAATTTTTAAACTACAAAAAAAAATGCAGAATGTTCAGCAGCAACAACACTGCACTGCTGTCTTACAAAAACAGTGGAGTTTCAAACTTACACTTAATAATTTGTCAGTATTTAATCTATTTTTAAGCTCTTGGACCTTTCTTCTTGAAAAAAAAAAAAAAAAGAAAAAAACAAACCCAAAACATAATGAGGCAAATATCCAGAAGGAAAAAGAGCAAGGTTTTCAATGTTACACAATAATGATTTATCTGTTCTAGACAAATACACCCCAAATTACTTATTTTCCATCAATGGTAACCTTAACAATTCATTAAGAAGTTGTTACCCAGTCTTAAGGTGTCTGGAAGAATTCAGTATCTAAATATTTTGGCCTAACAACTTTCCAGATACTCAAAAATGAGTATCTGGAAAACCTGAACTTGCTTCAGTATCCTGCAGGCTCGCTGTGTCATCCAGCCCCTGCTCACCTGGCAGTTGCTCCTGATCCCAGGTACAGCTGAGGGATTCCCTTCCAGGCAGCTGGAGCTAACACAGACACAAAAGTTACAGACTGAAAGCTCTAGGATGTGATTCAGGACAAGCATAAGAGAAGCAGCTCAGGTATGCCAATAGGAAGTATAATTTTTCCCCCTTTAAAGCTGGACATGAAATGGTAGATGTGGAGGGGGTACGACCCCCCACGCTATTCTCCACCCAGGTCTGCAAGGTTTCAGCAAACCATAGTTTTAGTGAGGTTGTGCCCAGGGCTTCAGTACCCACAGTGCTGAAAGAAATCACCATACTTGACAAGAGGGTCATAGCAAAGAAGGCAGCAGTGTAAAATCTGAAGCTGAAAGTCACCTACACTGCAGAATGTAGGGCAGAGGAGAGGGAGGCAATGAAACAGAACATCAGCGTGGCTGGGGCAGAGGCAAAAGTCTGACTACAGGATGCAATACAATGCTTATGGGACTTTTCACTTTAATTTCTCTTGTAAAATTACAGTTAATGTTGACTTTTCTTCTGCTCTCCACACACAAAAAAAAAAATTACAGGCAGAATATGAAGAAAATAACCTCATTTCAGTCAAAAACTACAAAATTTGATTCAGCCAAATCATGGACTCAGTGATAGGCTTCCAAGCACATACTATTAATGATACACAAATGGCACCTAAGCAACCAAATAACTCTTCTTTCTTGTGCATGTTAAGTTCTGCTGCTACGATGATAATGGTATCACATGAGAAAGATAAATTTGGGAGTTCTGTGCCTCCTCTCTGAGAGAGAGGTGGACTTGAGATCTATAGCAGTGTCAAATTTTCTGATATGCCTCAATCTTAAAAGAAACTTTGCTATTCTAAACTTTCCAAAATGAAGTTTCATTCTATTTCTTTCACAGTTTATTTTTATTTATTGTCCAAAGAAGATTTGGAAACTTATTTTTATCAAACTCAGTAACTCTGCTTGCAGATTTGAAGTGCTTGAACTAATAACTGTTTTTCAAAAGCATGTTATTTTCATCAGATACTTTCCATTGCAGAAAACATTCCTGGAAAAAAACTCAAAACTATAAAACATAATCTAATCAAAAACCCAAGAAGCTAGCAGAATAGCCCAGCTACTGAGCCTTGCCACACATGCTAGGCCCTGTCACACCATGCCTCACCAGTGTGCTTCGGTACATAATGGTTTAGAAATCAAATGACGACTAGCAATCTCTCTCCAAATTGTATTGACTTTCTTTGTATTTCTACTTGAAAGTGCAATCAAATACACCTTTACACCTAACCATTAAACTACTAGCACTGGCTTACATATGCCTTAGTTCCAAAGAAAAACAGCAAACCCTTAAGTTCTGGTTAGGTTAGGAAATAAGATTTTGTTGTTTTTTGGTCTATTTTTAAAGTCCCCAAACTCAAAGGACTCCGTCAGCTCTCTCTTTTATTTTCCTTCCAAGGACTTCATAGAACACCAGCTCCTTTTCATTAGTTCTTTCAGTTAACTACCTTTCATAACGTATTAGCAAATTCTACCCGGTACTGTTAAATCAATTTTCACTTCTTTTACTTCACAAAAAAGGTTTTTCTGGGTTTTGTTCTCTTGGATCCAGTGAGTCACAACCACATGGATATGCCCGGTGAATCTGCTTTCATCTTCTTTGTTGTTTTCCTTGTGGTTTTTTGCAGACTGGAGAAATTTAAATTAAGCAAGAATCAGAGGAATCTGGTCAGTAATGCCTAATATAAGTATTAATTATAACAGACTTCTTTGTTTCCTGATGAGTACAATAGGGAAAAAAAAAGTTACTAATCTATTATTTTTTATGATAGTTTGATGAAATGTGTATTTAACTTCAGCCAAAAATACCAACTCTCTTGGAAAGCCAATTAGAGTCTAAAAGTGTACTACTACAGCCAGGTGCAATCAGTTGTCCAATGTGAAGTTTAAATGGTGTTTACTAACCTTCACTAGGAAAAGTAAAAATCCCCAGAAAAAACACGGAAAGCAAGAAGGCCAAAAAAAAGCTAAAAATTAAACATAATAGTTATAAATGGTACAGATGCCTCATGTAAATTTGTATGAGCTCAACAAAGATGGATATAAGGATAATGGAGCAGGAGTGCCCATTAAGACCCCACAACTGCACAGCAAAGGAACCTCAGCCTTAACTATTAGACTTGGCTGAAGAAAAAAACCTACTATCTAGTACTAGAGAGCTAAAAAGAAATATACTGGGAAGTCTTTTTTTGTTTAAAAGATGGAAGGATAAAAGAGGCTCCATGAAGACCACCATGTAGGAAATGGTAAGCAAGCCTAAGGTAAGTTCAAAAATGGTACTAAGGAAAAAGAACAGACAGCTATGGATAGACTTAAGTAAAAACAGCAAACTTAGTTAGGAGTTATGAAAAAAAAATAGTTTTCAAGAGGGAAGAGGAGCTTTCCTCCCTTCCCATCACAGAATTTAATGAGAAACTCCATGCAGACTTCTGAGATCAGGAAGCCTAGAGAGTGAGAGCAGATCTTGGAGGCATCCGCCAAAAGGAACGTGGGGAGAAGGAGCCTAGAAAAGCTTCAGAGAATAGGACCGAGTGCAAGCTGCTGGGGAAGCCTTTTTCAGATGGCAATAGTGGAATCATACAGAGATAAATGCTATTAAGGCTGGCGTTTGTAGAAGTCTGCAGGGCCCAAAAAATGTGTGGCCTAAGGCCTATAAATGGGTAAAGATAAGAAAATAGTTGACGGATACAGCACCAGGGGAGCAAGTAATCTAAGGTTCTGCAGCTGGGACCTTCACCACAGACCAAGCTACAGCTCTTCTTCTACTACTGCCTGTTAAGAAACTCTGTGACCTAACAAGTAAGGAATATTTAAGGCCCTCAGTTGAGGAAGAATCCCTGGCCACAGGAGTCAACATTCTGTCAGCTGTCTCTGTGTGATTTTCTATCATGCCAGAGGGTGCAGACTAAATAA
The DNA here is from genome assembly GCA_032466535.1 of Forpus xanthops. NCBI lineage: Eukaryota > Metazoa > Chordata > Aves > Psittaciformes > Psittacidae > Forpus > Forpus xanthops. Next base: position 8,692 of record JASSUY010034332.1, read on the forward strand.
GATCTGACCACTTAGGTCACAGGGAGAACTAAAGAAGAGCAAAGGATGGGTGATGCTAGATGCCATAGGACAGCCTGCTACACTAGGACAAAAAAAACAGAAGGGTCAACAGCTGATCCTTTCACAATCCTACTGTGACAACCTCAGTTCTGAAAACAGAGGGCAATATTTTCATTACTATCTAAATAAACAACTTTCAAATTAGTAAATAGCTCATTTAAAAGCCCTGAAGAAAGATGCCTGAAGCCAGGACAAAACACAGCTGTTATCTGTGTGGATGTGGATTAAATTCACTGCAAACAAAAAGAAATGGTGTACTGCACATGCCAGTCCTAAGACTGGTTAAATATACCAATTCTTCCCTAATAAACCTGCCTCCTATAGTATGCAAAATACATGTACAAACTCAGTTCTAGAATTCCAAAACAGTTTGCATGATTACAAAAATTATCGTACGCTCTATCCAAATCAGCCCAAAAACGAGGGGGAGGGAAGGTTGAAAAGGACAAATATGACTTAATGGTCAGGTCATTATGCAGACCACAGATCAATCAAAATATTATCTCACAAACATAAATACTTGGAATTGCCTGAAAAAATTCATCGCATTCACCCAAATTCCCCACACAAAGTTTCAACCTGGTGTTTCCAATGCTGGATTAATTTTCCTGTACCAAATGAGCTCCCTGAGTACCAAAAGCTTTGTAATCTATAAAACATCTCGGTACAGCAAACAATACTTCATCTTCAGAATTCCACCATAACTTTATTTGTAATGATGTCCATCTTATTTGTTCTATTCTTCCACCATTTTATAAAGGTAATTTTAATTCTGAAACAAACCACTTATGCATTTATCTCCTTGTCACCTGAACCACTGGAAGACAAAACAGGAAATAGTTGGTCAAAGCTGAAGTGTGAAATGTGTTCAAAATTAAAATATCAAAAATTATTCAAAATGAACACTGCTTGCAAAGGCCAGATTTGCAGGTTTTCCAAACCAATGGCAAAGAAACCCTGCAAGCTAAACTAAATATGCAGTGATTCAGAAATCTCTGCTAAAGATGAGATCTGTTGCTCAAAGAAGCATTCAAATTATTATAAAAGTCCATCTCCAATCTGTTGGTTAAAGGTAAAAAAAAAAAAAGAAATAAAGCAAAAAGACCTCTATTTCTGGACTGCTGGAGAATAAGAAAATTAATACACTACTGGTTTAAATACGACCCATGCTGTATTTCATGCTTGTTGAAAACCTCTGCCTACCTTTTCTACAGCCTCAACCTATTGAGTGACTTGGTGCTAACTGACCAAAGCCTCCTTTATTCTGATGGCAAATCCCTGCGTGACCATGAAATATTAACATTCACAAGATTTTGCACTCCTATAGTTCTCCTTGCATTTTAAGTAAGATAAGTTACAAAAGGACACATAGGTAAGCCAGAGTACTAGTTAATATTATAGAAGGGAAATACTTTGAATGTTCATGAAATATTTTTTCCCTTTAAAATTCACACATTTCCACAGACAAGCCACCTACTGCAGTTCCAAGATTGTAAACAATAGATAGGAAGTGAAATGTTGTGGTTCCTAAGGCAACCATAATGTGCTTATATAAGTAAAGCATCTCTCATACGCAAAGGGTCAGAACTGTAATGGCCTCAAGTTTGTAGCATGATGCTCTAGGTCTGCAAATTTACTCAAGATTAATTCCTAACTTAAAACAGAGAAGACTGACAACAGTTTACTCTCAGGGGTTGTCTGCTTAATCCAACCCACAACCACATTAAGAAAAATTCTCCATGGCTTAGATACACTCTTACACTTCTTCTGAATGATAAGATATTCAGAATTATCATTCAGACATTTATTCAGCCTAGAAGTATTTCAGTGTTGACTGGCCACATACATTAAAAAAAAAAAAGTAACACACAAAAAAAAAAAAAAAGCAAACAAAAAAACAAACACCAACTTGTTCTTATACATGTAACTCTAAAATTACCAAATATTAACAGCTGGAGAGGTGGGAAAATATCGGGGGGTTTCCCCACTGGTAATTGAGGATATGCCTCTTCTGCAGACTACAGTGCAGCACAGAGCTACTAAGCCTGCTGAGATAAAAGAAAACATTTCGCCGCAGCATATGGAGAGTGTTTGGAAGAAGTTTATCTTCTCCAAAACCTAAGTGAGCTCACTAACAACTGACTGTCTCTAAGTCTATAAAACAGATGAGATCATCACTTGTTTGTAAAACAGCTAGGACAACAGATTCAAGTCCAGACCTAGAGCTTACAAGAAGAGTAAATACTAGCATATGAAACTGAAGGGTACTGAAGTTCTATGTATCAAGTTAATGATTACATTATAATGAATTATTTTATAATGCATTACACATATTTATATAGACAATAGTTCAAGTTTAAAATTATCATTTTCAAACTCTTAGTGTAAGTTTGTCATTTTCAAACTATTACAATATTTGATGTAAAATTATGCTTCCTATGAAGCAAATAGCTCCATTTCACACATGCTTCTTTTTTTCCCTCCAATTAACTTTTTCCCAATAGAGAATTTTTAATAGATCACAGTACAACCAGGATTTCACCCATTCTCCAATACTTCATGCAAATTCCTAAATACTTTAAGACTGCTGCAACATGAAACCAGAGCAGCTAATAATACATCCTTTGTTTTGCCCACACTTTACTAATGAAAGTCTGTATGTGTTGTGGTTTCTTGAAAATAATTTTTACAATGTCAGGAGAATAAAATAACCATTAAGAGTCCACAAGAATTACTTTCAATCATTGTAAAAGAAGCTCACATTATTGGATTCAAAGTACAAATGGTGGCAACAAGTTACTGGAAAAGCTAAGGGGGGAGGGGTAGAAATAAACTTCTATTTTCACAGCAGTTAATTATTGAGAGTCCTGCAACAAGTACATGTGCTGATTTAAGCTAATAACAAACCTTTTCACTGCTGTTGCATGTTTCCATACTATGACTCTCATACTCAGCTAGGGGATCAATGACTGCATGTTAAAAGTGAGTCTTCAAATCCCAGTTCAAAAATCATTGTATCTGGTTACAGCTCAAAATATTCAAAACATAGATATTTTCACTCAATTTGCAGGACAATATGAGCACTGTCTGATACATGTGTTTTGGAGGTAAGGAATAGCTTTTAACTATATAATTTTCTAGTGAAATTACTAGGTGAATTAAAAAAAAAAAAAAAAAAGAAAAAAAGAAGCGGTTACAAATGCCAGGGCTGAACTTTCATCTTTCATGTTTCCAGTGCTGCCCCACTTCCGACATTACTCATGAAAGCTGTATGCTGTCACACTGCCCTAAGTCCTTCTGGTTCCAACTGCTGAACTGATGTAATTAGCTTTGGTTGGTGTGGGAGCACTCTCAGAGCATTCCTGTCCCTTGATACTCCAGCCCAAAAGCACTTGGACAGTACCTAACAGCTGAATTAAGTTCAATTATTTCTTTTTGTAAGCTGTCTGTCCCAGGTTCAGCCTGTACTTTCAAGCAAAATTGTTTGCAAGCTGAGGCTCATAACTACACTATATCAAATCACTTTTCACCGAGAAACCAAACGGCTTCATATCTTATGGAGGATGCCTTAGATATTGTGCAAGTATAATTTTGCAGTAGAGATTTTTTCTGTAAGTCCTTCTTGAAAGTTCATACTGATAAGATATATGACTGAAAATGACTGTCGACACAACTTTATTTAAAAAGACTTAGCTGTAGAAGAGCAAGATAAACTGTATATGACATCTCATAAATTCACATTTTAATTATTCACTCACCAAATGATCTTTATATGGCACAGTTTTTATTCACTCATACCAGAGTAAGCAACCCAAACTTTTCAACAGTTCATATAGGTAATGGAGATAACTTAGTTTCAACTGAGAAAGAATTCGGAAGAGTGTCCAACTCTAACACTCTAAAATGAACTCTTTAATGTGCTGCAGGGAGATTTTCTAAAACAGATCTTCATGCTTCTTTACAGTTAATGAACAGTCACTAGAAGGAAAGTCAGAAAATGTGGAAAAACTGAAGGCATAATATATTACTCTTGCCAAGACTCCCACACTATTGGCTCCAAATACCTAAGTGTGCTCACAGCTAAAACTTATTGTTCATAATTTGGCCCAAAATTGTTAAAGCTATAAGGCAACTACAAAATAATACGAAGTGTTAAGATATTTATCTCTAACTCTATCACACATTATTGTAATAAAACTGACTAGTTCTGCAAACAGAGGGTAAATTTTCTGGTTTTAAAGCTAGCCTTTAAAACTGGGGTAACTCAACCCAGAGCAAATATAAGTATAGTGCTTCATTTAACAAAGTTCAATTCATTTTTACAGCACTTACTGAAGGGAAAACATCATTTCATGCCTATTTGGCTATTCTTCCACTTCCCTAATTTTTTTCCAAATAGTCAATTTCACTCATGAACTTTTTTCTTTAAACAAAAGACTGCAACTCTTTTGCGTAAGAGAAACAGAGCATCCAGGTAAAACAAAAACCAACTCATCCAAACCTACTAAATACTTTAACACATGAGTACAAACCTTTGTGTCCAAGAACATGATAATGTTAGCAACAGGCAAACTACTCACTTCCAGTCAGATTAAAAATTACTCTTAGAGTAGAGGAAAACACCAACCACTTACAGATTTGCTTTTTATTATTTTCTAGGTGTATCTTTTTCCTGTAAATTCCTTTCAGTGTACTGGAGTAGAAATTTTATTTCAAATTGGAAATGCGAAACTCTCAAATCCCAAATTCATCTGAAATCCAGAACATAGCATAGCAAACTGTTCTTTTTTAATGAAAATACAAGTAGAGCATAGACTTCAGCATAAGGAGCAGTGTTACATTTTGGATATGCATGCGAAACTGCAAGGGAAGACAGTAAAAGTCAATTTAAAGAACTGATCTTTTTAAATACGTAGCAAGAAGCAAAAACCAATGGGAAAACTACGTAATCCTAACAGAAAAATGATATCACAGCAAATCTAGACCTGAAATTCCTACAGAAACAATTAAAAATCACCAAGATGTGAAAGCCTATAAGAATTTAATTTTTTTAGGCTGCTTTGTGGGTTGTAAATCTCATGGAGTTTGGCAGAATAACTTCACTAATGAGACTCACTGCCAGGTGACTTCATGTAGCCACTCCAGCAAGCCTTGCATCTGTTCTAACTCAGTCAGATCCTCTTAGTGAAACACAGTACATACACAAGGACTCTTATGCTTATTACTATCATTAGCACAGAGGGTAAGTCAGATACTTTCAAGTTTTTGTTTCACTTCTTCAGAAGAAACATAAGCTTCTTCATTATATAAATTTCATTTCGAATACACTGGAAAAATATCTTCTAAGATACTGCTAGATTAAAAAAAGGATTATACTATTCATTCTGAAAAAAATATTCACAATTGAAGGTTACAATTAACCAGACACCTGAGAAAAGCTACCAAAAATTGTTCTGAACATACAGCAGTACTAACACTTTCATTGTTCATAAACACGTTAACATTTGATGGAAAGTGCTCTGTAGCTAATTAGTGTAACTGGCTGTCAAAACAGTCAAAGCAGATGCTATATCCATGACTGACAGTAGAAATAACATCTGCTGAATCTATCTGTATTTTCAGAAATGCCAAAAAAGCATGCAACATAAAAATACATTGACTAGTGTTGCTGATACAACTCTGACAAGGGGTGGCTGCAGGAGGAACATACTGAGCTCCCTACAGTTTCAGAATTATAATTAGCATTTATATTAATTATACAATATTCATTTTCATTCCAAAGACATTCAGAATTGGTAATCAATAAAAAAAAAAAAAATTCAATTATCTATTAAACAGAAAACTACTTCTGTCTGGCTCTGGTTCCTTAAAAATATTACCTAAGATGATTACTTTAGATACCACAATTAATAAAACAGGGTATAAAATATTTTTTACCTCCAAATCTTTTTGCTATCCTTCACTCTTTAACAGATGGTACCATCTGACTGTAGCTCACCTTCATGGAAATAAAAAAGTTCTACTACAAACTCCTTACATTGTCCACGCATAATCAAAACTCATTTCATCACATTGATTTCACACATAAATCATAAAAACACTATGGACACCACAGGGAAAGAATACGTAATGCTAACAAATGCTGAACCGCTATACCAAATTGGTAAATTAACTATAAAACACACTTACGTGACAAATCTCCTCTCAAATCTAATGAAACCATTATTCTATCTGGAAACAGATAAGGGGGCAATTAAGTTTTTTAAACTGTTGCCTTATTAGTATTTGACAATTTAGTAGCACCTTAACAGCTAGGAAGAGTGAAAGATATATTACTGTACTAACTTCTGTCTGAGCAGAGTTAAGAAAGCTAGCAGAATTCTTGCTTCTTAAAGCTCAACTACTAGCATCAGGAATGTAATGACACAGCAAAGACAGTACTGATGCCTGCAAAATAAGCTTAACTAAAGAATTCTGCTGTCATTCATTGCAACCATGTTATTGCAGCTGTCATCTGGAGATATTGAGGTCACTTACCTAGTGTCCTGGGTTCAGCAGTAGCAGTCATTTTCTTCTCCTTCTTAGTAGCTGGTGCAGTGCTGTGTTTTTTACTTTCAGCCTGGGAACAGCACTGATAACACCGATGGTTTTAGTTGCTGCTCAGTAATGTTTACTCTGACCAAGGACTTTCTGAGTCTCATGCTCTGCCAGGGAGGAGGGGAAGCCGGGAGGAGGCAGAGACAGGACACTTGACCCAAACTGACCAAAGAGATATTCCATACCACAGCACGTCATGCCCACTATATAAACTGGGGGCAGTTACCTGGAAGGGTTAGGTCACTGCTTGGTCTGGCTGGGCATCGGTCAGCGGGTGGTGAGCAGTTGTATTCTCTTCCTTTATTATTTCCCTTATCATTATCATTACTGGTGGTAGCAGCAGTGGTTTGTGTAATACCTTAGTTACTGCACTGTTCTTATCTCAACCCACAGGATTTACATTCTTTCGACTCTCCCTCCCATCCCTCCAGGAGCGGGAGGAAGGAAGGGGAGGAGTGAGAGAACGGCTGTGTGGATCTGAATTATGGCTGGGCTTAAACCTCAACACCTGGTTTGAGAGAATCACCCTGCAGTGGTCTACTGAGCTGCTCAAATTTAGTATATTAGTTAATATTACACTAGCAGCACCACAGAAACACAGCATCAGGAAAAAAAAATAAGTGTGCATTAGCATCGTGCACCTAACATATCACAGACACAGACCCCAGAAACTCTGACTTTTGCAATTAATCAGATTGCTAATATGATGCACCTGAGATGAGCCCAAGCAGCGGACACATTGTGCCAGGCCAAGCAAAGCCAACACCAAATCTTGCACTCTTATTAGTTCTTTCTGTGTAAAATTCTTTCCATTTGCAACATCTTTAGTATGTACTAATGTGAGGCACTTGCACTGTTCCAGCATGGACAAGCAAACTTCCCATTAACAGATACAACAGCCATGCTACACACATCCGTTTGATAAGGGCAAGTACTGCACTGTACATAGCCACAAAAACTACATGGAAAATTAGAAAAAAATATTCAGCATAAAGATCTTCTTTCTTCATACAACACATACATTAAGACCAAAGCAGAGGAGTCTAAATATGCATATACAATATCTATAAACCATAATCATATGTGACATTAAAATATATAATATTTATTGTATTTTCAGTATTATGCAAAGTCTCAGTCCCACCTTCCTGTGTAAGGAAAAAAGAAAGAAAAACTTACTCTGCAAGACAACAGTCCTGTGCCTTTATTAGCACTAGAATTTTTATGTAAGGGATATGCACAAATGAGACCCACATTTTCCTACTTAAAACATAATGGTCTCTATTGTTCCATGTTACACCAGTGCTGCTATGAAAACTTAATTTCTCCAACTTTTTTTCTCCTTGAAGAACAGAACTACTGTTCGCTTAGCTGTTCCAAACAGAATGCATGCTCAAAGGGTGAGATAAGGGGAATGAAAGAACAAATTACCACATTCATTTACTACTTTCTCCTTCTTCCTTTGATTATTAGATGAAAGCTTCCTACAAAGGCTCATAATCCATTAAATTATTTTAACCCAGTGCATATGTTCAACAGATCCATATGTTTGTCAAATCTACCATGAGTTAATGCCTATGTCTGTGTAAAACCATCTATAATGCTAATATAAACCATAAACACATAGAAATATTATTGAAGAAATAATATTTGACACTAAACAGAAAAACAATGCTAAGAATGTTTGATGCACATCATACATAAAGAGATTAAACACAGTGGTTGATAAGAAAAATACCTGTAGTTGCCACTTGGAAGAAGAAAATCTTAGAACCATGTGGTTTTAAACCTTTTCTGACCATGACAAAACATTCTGTGCACCGTAAATACACAAAGTGCTTTTCTGTGCCTGTTAAACTTGTGGTCATTTGTAGACAGAACTTTTCCTAGTTAAACAGTTATTCAGTGAGCACCTACTAAATTTATTTCTGAGTTTCCTATATGCACTACAAAACAATCTTCTAATTAAAGCCCTTACCCCCAAATGCTGTACTTTCAGTGTTATGCAGCAGCAGTGGAAGGTGGTAAAACAGGAATTCATGTTAAAAACTACAGAACTCAAGTCAAATTGGAAACAACCAATGAAGAAATCTAAACTCATCATTCCCTTTTCATACCTACATAAATAAAAGTTGCAGTAGACCTCAACTACAAAACACTCTCCTTTCTCTCCCAGATAAGCTTGCAATGATAAAACAAATGTACTGAGTAGATATCATGTTAGGTAAATACATGGTTCATATTCATCCCTTAATGGAAGATTGACCATGCACCATGCAGCACACACTGTACCAGCAAATTTATACTAGAATGTCTCAATAATGAGTAGCACTACAAAGGTTTGCAACCTAGTACAAACACCTGACAAACACATGTTCATAAAACTCTTCAATTGACTGGTTAAATGGAAAATATACTAAGTTCTAGAAGGGGATGGGGAGGGACACAACTGTCATGGAGCCCCTGAGCCACCAAGTCCAGTCTTCTGTTATCACTGACAACATTTCATATCATTCTTTTCTTTAATTTAGGGTTAGATTCGATGATCTTAGAGGTCTTTTCCAACCTTCCCCTCATAGAACCTAAATGATTTTATGATGCTATACAAGTCAGTTTTCCTCCATTTTAGTCCTACTGAATGCCATTGCAGAGTCTGAGCACTAACTGCAAGAAATTTCTTCCAGTTTTCAACCCACATTTATTAGGGACGTGTTATGTCATTTTTACAATAATAATCCATGCATTCAGGATTTCATTCTAAACTTAAAATGTTTTGTATTATCTAATTTAAGATAATACAAATCAGGGTGCTATAGACGCATCAATGCATATTATTCAACTATTACTTTTTTTTTTTAATAGTTTGCAAGTGTTGAAGCATTGTAAGTATCTGCAAGTTGGGGAAAATATTATGCTTTCTTCCAAAAAAATTTTCACTGTAATCTAATACTGCCACTTAGCATTTAATGCAATTTATTTAATAGAAATATTATACCATTAATATATCCATCAAATCTGTATTTTATATAAATATGTGCATATATACATGTATAAATTTTATATGGATACAAAATTTTACATTTTCTCCCATATCTGTTTTAAAGAAAATTAATTTTAAAGGATGACAATATATTCTTCTAAAAAACACTTGTCAACATGAGGTTCAACACAGTTAAGTAAAATATCCTATTCAGTGTTTACTAGTTAAAGTGGTTTTGGTTGGGTTTTTTTGAATAGCCATCAGATTATCAAAACATTTACAAAACAAAACCCAGAACAACAAAAACAACACTGTGAAATGCTTACCTCATACCACAAAGACTTCTCAAGAAAGGAACTATATTCCCATTTTATTAAGGTCTGAATTATAGTTAGCTGTTCTGTTGTAATCCTAGAAAGCTTCAAGACACTGTTGTTTCTTCTTTGCTCAACATAATTCCAAGCAACAGTTCCTATGTTCCCTGAAGGTAAAGTCCTAACAATTGCTCTCGTTCCAGTATAAACTGATTTTTTAACCTCCTTATCATTCTTACAGAATCGTCTTATCAACAACGTAGAACTTTCCTTTTTGTTTCTGAAAAAATCCTCTTCCAAATCTTCTTCACAG
>JASSUY010034333.1:0-158242 GCA_032466535.1 Forpus xanthops
GTTCTTATCTCAACCTGTGGGAGTTGCATTCTTTGGATTCTCCTTCCCATTTTCCCCGGGACTGGGGAAGAAAAGGGAGGGGGGGTGCACAGAACTGTTTGAGGGGGGCCTCAAACTACGACACCTGGGTTTATTGCAAATGAAATCATTGCATCCATCACCCTCATGGGTGTTGATGTCTGCTTCACGAGGCTGATGGTTTTGGAAAGGATTGGATGCAATGTTCAAAGGTTTCAGCATTTTGTCAACCTAATGATAGCCCTGCACTTCGCTTGTCCAGTGGTCTTTCCTCACAGGAGCCTTCAGATCTGTGCAGAGTATTATCACCTGTGAAGTTCATTAAGGTGCAATTTGTTCTCTCCTCCTCCTCATTAATAACCATGTCAAATAAGAATCTTAACAATCCTGCCTGTGGGGAATTTTTCTTTTAATGAGAGCAATTCAGGCTTCTTCCTTTGACTTAAAGATGGTATCCCCTAGGTTTTCCCACATCTCTCCCAACCCCCTTCCATTACTACTGCTTCATGGTTTTGTTGCTCTTTAGAGTATCAAATTCACGTGGGCATCCCCAAACTGAGACAGCTGCATGGCTTCTTTTCCAGCCCTTCTGAAATAATGTATGTTCAGCCCCTTTCTCTCTGTCTGTAATGACGGCCCAGAGCAGTCAAAGCACTAGATATATGTACATGCAAAGGGATACCCCTAAGCTAAGTTCATCTTTAAAAAAGAAATATTTAATCAGATGTCTTAGAGCTAAAAACTTCAGCTGGTTCATTGCATTTCTGAATCTGTCACATTAATTTGTAGTAGATTCCAATGTGGCTGTTAATTTTGCCTTGGAAACACAACCAATAATAGTTTGAAAAAAACCCTTAAGAGAACTGTCGATGTTCCTACCTTCTAGGTGAGAATTTCTCACTGGTTGGAAGGGTAGCAACACAAACCATTGATTCAGCACTTAACACAGTGGAGATCTTCAGATCTTCTCCTGGTGGAGGAAGTTTCAGCTCATCCATCAGCGGATGTTTGTGAGTAAGCTGTGAAACTCCTTACCCTGGGCTGCTGCAGATGCCAGAAGATCAAGTGAGTTCAAGCAAAAGGCTCAACGAGTACATAGAAAGGAAGTCCACTGAGGATTATCTAATACAAAGAGGAAATGTCTCTGGCTGCAGAAAGACCCTGAGAAATAAGTTGTTCAAAGCTGGTATCTGGAGGAAATACCCTCTCTTCTTATACTCCTGTCTTTTGGGCCACAGCAGGAAATGAGATTTAAGGCAAAAAGGGCATTTGCTCTCCTGCTGCACAGCCACTTTCATGATGCTGCACTCCATTGGGTTCCCATCCCTTCCTGACCTCCATCCCCTTAACGCACAGGAGGTTTCCACCACATTAGCTGAGCTGAATGCTGAATGACTGAGCTCTGGCTGAAGCAATGAGACTGGCAGCTATGGGAAGAGGTGGTGGAAGCTTCTTCCATAAGGAGGTACAAGGGTCATAGTTCATAAAACCAGTTAGTATTAAGTAGCTTTGGGCTAAAGGAGGGACCCTCCTCTAGGACAGAAATAAAGCAGAGGTTCTCTTGCTCTCTTAGCTTCACCTGATCCACAGGAGCAGTGATAAGGGCTGATGGTACCTGCTGGAATGTTTGTCTTTGCTGTCCCCCTCTTATGGATAATGAAGGTTTTTCCAACCAGACTAATCGGCTGATCGTTGCAGCTGGCTTACCCTGTGAATACTACACAAAGCTAACATATGGCTCATTACAATATACCCTAAGTGTGCAGCCAAACAAGCCACCAAGGCATTTTTGCTTCTCTGATGTGCCGTTTGCACTTTTTGCAAACAAAGCAACAAACAATTCCTTTGGAGGCACACAAGATGAGGCTTGGGGATGCTGAATTTCTGACTGTATGTTGTAACCATGAATGATGTTAAAGCCGATTCCCTGTCCCTTGGTAGTTGGATAGTTTTCTGCTGCATACCAGTTTAGGTTCCATATCTCTGACATTAGGTTTATGTATCTGTGACAGTGGATGGATAGTTACTCTCAGTGAGTCTCCCGTGGTCATATCCCAGGATCCACATCTGCACCCGACATCTTTCTTGGCCAGCAGTGTCTGTAACTACTGTCCTGATCCTGCTCAGTTTCCCATTGATTAGACATTACCTGCAGTTTCTGCCCTGGGGTGGGAGCTCTGGTTTCACTGCAAACACCTTCAAGGGTTTCAGACTGAGCAAGGAGCTTATAAACCACACTTTTGTGCTTAAACATGCTAAAAACTGAGGCAAAAAGAAAATCAGTGTAGTCCTAAGGGGCAAGAGTGGCTGCTGTGGTCTCCTAGCAGTGACTGGGACAGAGACAACAATGGTGAACATACAGAAATACATTTTGTATCTCAAAATGTCTCTCTTGGAACAGTTGTGCCACACTACCTTTGAGAGAATCCATGTGTTGTTCTTCATAGGCACTTTTCTTCCCAAGGAGTCATTTGGCTGGAGCAGTGCTCATAATCTTGACATTTATACCCTTCATTCTCTGCCTTATCACCAGCTTATGGAAGGCTTGTTTGGACTGTGTCTCTTGCTCTGGAGACTACTGAAGATCCCCTACAAGTACACAGAAGCCCTTACAGGTGGTTTGGCTGGCAGAAACAACAGTACTCTGGATTTGGAGGCAGAGAGGGCACTTGGCAGATGGCAGCTTCCTCATAGTGCCCTCAAAATGCCCTTAACAAGGACGACCTCATGGATTTCAGGAGCTATTCCAATCCCAGGTGTGCCATTCAGCTCAGTACTAGGACTCTGATCAGTATGTTTGGCACCCATTAAATGTCTTAACCTCTGCTGATGCAGGTTATCACTTGTCCTTCAACAGCAACTCCACACTGCAAAATAAAGCTTTTGGTCCTGCCCTACCCTTGCAAAAGAAATGTGATAACTTAGGAAAACCTTCAGAAATTAAGGTATAAAGACAGCCAGACATCAGACAGGTACTGCTGAGCATCACGTAGAAGCTCACAGTCAAAATGAGCAGAAGTTTGGAGAACTAAAAGTACTGTAGCAGCAACATAGAAAGTCTCATGATGACCTCCTTGTCTGACCTGGTGGGTTGGCACACACTATATGCTGGCCAGGCACAGTGTGTGTTCTACACTGAACTGTGTAGGCATATCTTAGGCTTCAGCACGAAAAAGAGAAAGCATCCCTGGGTGATGGGATTCTGCATTTTTAGCTCTAGGCATGGGAAGCAGGGGATACTGAGGATGTCAATAAATCAGGATGCCACAGAGAGCTTTTCTATAGGTAGCAGTAAGGCTTTTCTCCAGCAAACAGGTTTAGCTTGCACCTTGGGGGTGGTTCCCAAGACACAAAGAGTCTTGTGGACTTTGTTCCTCCAAAGAGCTGTAGTTCTGAAAGTGATCTCGGAATCCTGAGAAGATTAGACAAAAGAAAGACCCTCATTCATAGCACCAGGAAGGGACAGCGCACACAACCAGGCTTTCACAGCAAAGAACACTTTGTCCTTAGAACACTGGTGCAGCTAGGCAGTAGGAAAGGAGAAGGAAACAGGAGGTTTCAAGTCACCCTTGTGTTCAGGTATTCTAGTTGATATGTTGGGATAAGAAGGACATCAATCCCGTCACCCAGCACAGCATCCCAGAGAAAAAGCTGGCTTTGCCCTGCAGCTATAGCAGATCTCTCAGTGAGCCACAGTACTAGGTTTTATTCTCCCAAGTTGATTGTTGCCTTAGAAATGTACAGCCTGGTTCAAGACATGAGTCGATGAGAGCAATGAGGACAGTGAAATAGGAGGCAGTAGTGTGTATCCAAATAAACACATAAGTTACCTGGATGCAGAAAACACAGAGACAATGGAGTTTGCCACCGAGGTCAGCGGTACAAATGAAATACACACACTGGCTCTGAGCTGCATATTGCAACTAATAGGTGCTGGCAGATTTCCACAGACAGGTAAGAAAAGGTCCTGAGGAAGGCTTTCAAATGGAGTGCATTTGGACTGTATGGGGTTTCTCCAGCAGAGGATATTACGTATCCTGGATGTGAAATTGTGGACAGTGCAACAACTGATACCACAGTACCCTGACACCAGGAAAGAGGCTTGACTCTATACGTTAAGGACATCAAGAAGCCTGGAGGCCTCAGCTGGAACCCTCACGTATATTTGTTTCAGCACAATGTGCAGACAAACAACTGCAACAGGATGAATGTCTGGCTGGGGTGAAATCATTCAGCTGGATGTACAAAGAAACAGCATAGCAACTTGTGAATTTTGGAGAAGGACAGATCAGTACAAAGGCTGGCTGTTCCACTGCTCATTATCTGAACATTAGTAGCTGTTTGGCGAGTCTGGGAAGCAACATACGCATCCAGAACAACTTCAGTCTCGCCTCTTTTTTGCTATGCTGTTACAGTCAGCTTTAACAGAAGCTTAACTCACCCAGACACCGAAGCTGAGCATAACTACTGGAGTAGACAGACCTAAGAGCAGCGCCTTGCAACTCAGCTGAGCAGCTTTACCGCTGTTTTCTTTTGTACAGGGCCCAGTTTCCCACCTTCGTACTTCAGCATCCCCAGCAATTCGTGCCCGGCTGAGGTGGGGTGAGGCTCCTCCGAGCCCCAGCGCAGGGGAACCGGGATAAATAAGCAACTAAACACACAGATAAATAACCAGCCGTGCCGTGCCTTCTCGGATCCGCACCGGGAACAAAGGGTGCCTGCTTCGCCGGCCAGGGCCGGCAGGGAGCGGCCGAGCGCCGCCGCGGGGCTGGCGTTCAGGCAGCATCCCTTTTGGCATGTCTCCTGAAGAGCGAGTCGCGTAGGGCATTACAACAAATGGCACATCTTCCTGCTTAAATATCATAGAATCACAGAATGGTTTGCGTTGGAAGGGACCTTAAAGATCATCCAGTTCCAACCAACCTGCTATGGGCAAAGACGATGCTCTGGCACATCAAGTCTGGGTTTGAATGGTGTAGCCTGGATTAAGCTTTGTCGGAATATGAAGACAGCCTCATCAGATGTTTCTGGCGAAATATATGTGAATTTGCTCTTCAGATTTGAAAAGATTCTAATTATGATCAGTCACTGTGCCCATCTTTCTACCACCCTATACTGCTGTAATATACAATGAAAGATCTTTCTACTAGCAGTGAGAGAAGCAGCTGCTCTATAGAGGACTGACTTGCTCAACACGTCAATGCTTACCAACATATTGGCCACTTGGCCATGATGGTCACATTTCCCAGGCTGCTGGGGATTGTTAAATTGCCATAACAGGTACAGAATACGTTTATAATGGCAAAACCTGGAAAAGAAGGAGAGAGCGCATATGGCCATTCCAAGTCTAAAGCACACAGTTGAATTCCTGGAGGTAAAAGCAGGTGGTGATTTTATATCCATTTAAGCCTCTGGACTAGAGCTTAGAAGCAAATTTGTCCTAAATTAGCTCAGGCTGAATGGGAGAAAATCTTCCAGAAAACTGCAATGGGAGAATGCAAGTCTTGTGCAGCAAATTCAGAGACTTTTTAGAGAATCTGGACCATGCTACAATGTGAGAGCCATCCCTGTCCTCCAAAAGGAAAAGGATGTCTCTGCATTAGAAAATACACGTCCTTCTGATACAATGCATCCTACAGGAATTTAAAATGCATTCAGCAAGAGGGAAACAAATTTCCAGTCTCTCTGGGTTTGTATGCTAAGAGAAAGGGAGTCCTTAATTCCACTAATATTTTAATCCTGGAAAACTATGGGAGAACAAGCTTTACAACTCTGCTGCACATGTTGCAGGCCAGATTCTGTCCTCTATAGGGCTGTTGAACATGTGGGCTAAGTGTTCCTGGTCTGAGTGGATCTAAGTGAAGTTCTTCAATACCTCTGTGGGAGTGGGTTTGATGTCCCCCTCATTCCAGAAGCAAAGCCATGAATACCTTGCACTTGTGTTCCCACAAATGCTTTATGGGCGCAGGAAAGGCATACTGTCTTTGAAACGAGCTCATTCTAGAACCTACCTAATCCCATTAACCCTTACCAGTACTATTTGTATGCACTTCATGTAAAAGCAGCTGTACCGGGTCTGACCGAAGATCAGTACTGTCCACCACTGTAGATATCAAAGGAAGAATATAGGGAAAAGGGAAAGCATCCCCAATGCTTCCCAGCTCCCTTTCCCAATCTTCTT
The DNA here is from genome assembly GCA_032466535.1 of Forpus xanthops. Classification (NCBI taxonomy): domain Eukaryota; kingdom Metazoa; phylum Chordata; class Aves; order Psittaciformes; family Psittacidae; genus Forpus; species Forpus xanthops. Next base: position 6,200 of record JASSUY010034333.1, read on the forward strand.
GCAATGTCTGGCAGGTGCTTAGTAGGTCTGGATGGGTTTTCTTCTTGGAAGTTCTGCCCATCCAACCCCAGACCTGGCTCTAGGAGAGTTGTGTGGAGCCAGGGGAAGAAGTTTCCTGAGCAGGAGACAGTTCACACAAGCGGTTTGATTCTGGTGACAAGCAATGTTAGTAGGAGCTGACGTCAACTCCAAGCCCCAGTAGGCAGCAGCAATAAAGAACTTCCATTCTGCTGTTTCCACTACTGCCACATGGGGCCTGAGGCCTCCTCTTGGAGACCCGGATCATTCTTCATCTCTTAGCTCCTCACTGACTTAAGTGCCAGAGGACATCTGGTAGCAAAGGGAGCTGATGCCTCTTCTGAGGGGGAAAGACAGTATCTTTATTAACAGCTGCATTTAGACTTCTAATTTCATCTAGGCCACTGAGCAGTTGGAGGATGACAGCAACTCACTGAGTTTTGAGGGTACAAGTGCACCTAAAAGCTCCAGCTGTATTAATATGTTTGGCTACTGTGTGACAGATCTGCCATCGGGTATGAATTCAGGGATTGCATCCTAAGAAGAGCTGGCATTTTTGATCCGTTCATTGGTCATGACACCTGAGGCAGGAGTTTGCATAAGTCTCAGGCTCTATTTCCAATGCCTTTAATGATTGCAGCCACTGAAGTGAGTTGTGTCGAGAGGGCAGAGGCTCCATTAGGAGGGATAAAGGAAGCACAAGTGTGAACAGCTCCGTTACTCTTTCACTGGAGCTGAGATATCCATCCTAACCCCAGGCTGGGCAAGGGAAAGGGCTCCAAGCTTCTCAACAGAGATTAACTTCCTCACTGCATCACAGTTCAATATCCTCGTGTGTGGGTATTGGGAACTGAATCCCACCTTGTGTTAGATCTCCAAAGGGGTTAAGTGGAGCAAGAACTTAGAAATTGGAGTAGGAGGCTTAGGGCAATGGAAGCTATAAGCTAGACTGATCTCATAAGTTTATGAGACACACAGGGAGTCAATAACAGTGCTGGAAGATGTTAAGAGATCTTTTCCCATATGTAGCTGTGAAGGACTGCCACTATGCCCAGTCTTACTGCAGAGTGAGAGAGGGAACAGAGAAACAGTAGGGGGAGTTGGAACTAGATGATCTTAAGGTCCTTTCCAACCCTAACTATTCTATGATTCTATGATATTTGATGAGGAAGAACCACAGCACAGTATGGCCTGGGCTAGCAACCTTCCTGCAAGGAGGGGGACAAAGGTAAGTAGCTTTCAATAAGGGTAGATGTGGTAGGGCAGAACATGAAATAAGGAGCATGAAGTAAGGTCTCTGTAAGGATTTGGATTTTAAATAACTTGTGAGATGCACAGGAAGCCAAAAGGGTTTTAAACGGGCTTTAGGGCCAAGCTTATGGCTCAAGCAAAGAGAATCCCAATGCATGTTTCAGATGCATGCCATGCTAATTATACTGAGTGGAGTTGAAACCTGACTTGTTGGACTTGACTTGCTTTGTTTCCTGTGTAATGTGTTTCTAGGGATCCTTTTGTGGAGCTGAAAGAGATGCATGGTATGTGAGCGGAGCATCATGCAGTGATGCTAAGACAGTATTTCCATTACCCTAAAACAAGTATTTCTGCATGATGCAGTGTCGACTTACCAGTTCATTCAAAACTGACTTACAAGTCTTAACCTTGACATTCATTTGTGTAACAGACTCAGCCATTTTGGGCTTGCTTTGAGGGACTTTGCTTGTTATTTCTTCACTGGGTATTTTTTTCCTAGTCAAAAACTCCCTATCAGTTCAGCCCTGTTCAGTTCAAGTTACGGTGGTGGGAGAGGAAAAGCTACCAATGTTTGCCTTCTGTACCAACAACAATAATGTTGGAAGCACTAATGAAGAGTAAGAAGGATGTTTGCATAGAAAACATGTTGCCTACGTTTCATCTGAGAATGAGAAAAAAACCTGTGTTTGCCAGTTCTAAGCTTGACAGGTTTCTGCCAAAACAGAAGCATTGCCAACAAAAGCAAGAAAAGATTTGCTAAGAATATAGGCAGAGCTGCCTTTTCTTATTCTACGTGGAGAATAGTTAGGAAGGGATTAGTCCAGAGTGCCACTTAAAGCAGCGTTATCACATGTACCATATGGACTACAACACAAACTTCTCTATCATTTAATATTTACTAATAAAGAAGGAGAAATAAGTGAAGTGACAAAATGCATGTATGTCTAGGAAGACTGAAAGGAAAGAAGTAAAAATTGGAACGGAGAGCCTCTTTCTGTCAGGAGTGCAAGACTTACAAGCAAATACTCAAGAGATGGGAGCCCCAGATTTCACCATGGGGAGCAGGGAAGAACTAGATCAGCCAGCATGGATACAGCTCCTGAGAAAGAGAATGCAACACCTGAGGTAGAACTGAACAGCCCCTTCTGTCATTTTAGTAGCCTGAACAGAGTCCTATGCTCCATGCTGGTATGTTCTGGCCCACTTTGACCACTAGCTGAGTTACATTCCTAGTACAGAAAAGAGGGATTACATTCCATAATTCGGATGGGATCTAGTTTTTCAGCTCTTTGAAAGTCAATGGGAACATGGCAGTTAAGTCCACTAAGAGCTGTGAGCAGAGCCAGATTGGTCCTATTCAGAAACCACGGCACCTGACAGAGTCAGTTTCTAGGTTTTAGATTGTGGGATTAAGCTTTTCCCTAATAATCCAGGAAAAGTTTGGGGCCAGATTTGGATAGTCTAAGGTACTTTCTAAGGTACCCCATGTACCAGAATGTACCTGCTGCCATCTTATCCATCCATCCCTTACTCCCTCCCTCCCTCCATCATTATTGCCTCTAAGCGAGGCTGGTTTTAAGTATACACTCATTAATTGCTGATTTCTTTGGCATTCCACTTGGGCCCATTAAATGAGTTTATATTCCATTTCCAATTATCTGTAAATAAAACATAACAGCTACACAGGCACCAAAGGAGAGAGAAGGCAGAAATGGAAGAGAGAATAGTCAAGAGAGCTTTTTGGATTCAATTCAAAGAAGTTTGTCCTTGATTCATGCTATACTAAATGCATATGAGGCTCTGGGACTTTTTTAGATTGAAAAAAATTATTGAAGTGATTTGAATTTGCACTTTGAAGTTTCACCCACTTCACATCAACTGAACATCCTCACCCCGTGGTCAGTTCTTTCTAAAACATGGGCATTTATCTAGTGTCAATCTCAGATTATCCAAGCAGCACCAGATGAGCCGTTTTACCTCTGTACCTCCATTCCCTCCCATCCCATCCCAAAGGAAATAGATTATTCTTCTTGCCTACATGCCAGTATTTTCCAGAACCTGTGTATTTCCAGATTTTGGCACTGATTCAAAAGCTACTTAAGGTCAATGCAAAGATTTCAACTGATTTCCCTGGGCTTTGCCTTGGTTAATAAATATACTCTGAAGTCTTTGGACAAATAACACTGTAGAAATACACTATTAGTACCAGTGCATCTTATACTGTCTTTAGTCAGTTCTTTGGCTGGCAATATTCCCACTGAAGACAGGCTGAGTGAAAGCAAAGTGTCAAGCTCCAGTTTTCACCCATTGTCTTCTAAAACAACCGACTTGTAACGCAAATTATTCTGCTTTGTTAGGAATGAAGTGTAGCAACTCATCAGAAGTATTTATTCCCAGGGACATTTCTTGATAGGCAAGATGCATTGCCACCCAGGCAGGGAGATGTAGCTTTTTGTTACATCCTAGGCAGTGTAAGCCCAAAGAGAGCTTCCCTAGTGAGCAGAACTATCCCTATTTCCTAAGTAGGGAAGAAGAGATAATGACAGTTTAAAGCCAAGCTCCTGTCAGACAACAGGAAACCTCCCATCAGCTGCAAAAGTGCCCAGATTTGTCTGATGAACCGGTAGCACAGGCAGGGAACTGGCCCAGACCTCACAGGGGCGAGAGCAGGAGCTCCGCTCCTTCTTTAGCGTTGTCTAAACAGCTTGCATTCATTTAGTTTTGTTGATGAATGATTGTTGGCTTTGGCCACTCACCAGTGCTGATGCTGAGAAACAGTGTGGAGGCCCTCCTGGCTGTTTAGGTCCCCTTTGTTTTAACACTGATCTGCTGAGGTCTCTAACTCTCTCACTGTTTAGTGCTTAAGAACCTGACAGGAATCTTTCTGTGGTGAAAATCCAGCGCTAGATACTATTAGAAAAGAATCCCGCTCAGCAGAGAATTCCTCAGTGCCTCCCAAGCTATAAGGGTTTACCTTTTAACAGGGTTGCTGAGAAGAACAGATGCGCCTTGACCTGCAAATTCTCAGCATTTTGATCAGTGTATTAACACACAGCACTTGAATTGTCAAAATCATTTACACCTCCAAACACGTTCCTTTTGCCAGGCAGTTGGAAGAAGTGTGTTGAATGTCTAACAAAGGCACTGACCTGTGTGTGAGACACAGCTAGCTCTTTGGATCATACACCCAGTAATGTTTGTCAAAGCAGGATGGATAGCAGACCCTGGGTCTGAATTGACACTCTGGAATCACACCAGACATGACAGACATTTCTTTCTGGTTTAGAAGAGGTGCCACATACAGAGAATGCCCTGTAAGCTTTCCGTGATGCTGTTCATGCAAGTGCACCGTGTCAGATGGGTAAGCAGGGAAAGTCAGTTGTGCTGCTTCTCAAAAGCTGCTGCTCCGGGCTGGGCAAGAGTGGCAGCATTTGTGGTCAAATAAAAGTCAGGAATCAGTAGGTTTCAGGGCATGTTTCTATGACCTGTTACTAAGCAAGTTCATCTTCAGATCCTGTTACAAAGATTTGCCCTCAGGGGCTGTCTTTGAGGGGCAGAGGTTGAAAATTTCAGTTTCTGTAGCCTAGGATGTCTTCAGGAAGCTGTCAACATCTTATTTCTGTCTGTCAAGTAATACAGCAAAGCCATCGGTTCAGCTCAGAGAAGACTCAGGGAACAAGGAAGAAATGGGTAACAATAATTCATTATTAGGCCTAAGCTCTTGACTCCTTCCACCAGTGGATAGTTTAGATATCAGAGATCAAGCACATGGCTTCCAGCAGGATGGATTTGCACATATATCTGCTTGGCCCTTACAAAGTAACTGCTAATTGAAGTGGAGACTCCAGCCTTTGAACCTTACCCATCTACTGTTTGGGGCTCAGGGCTCACAGTTGCTCAAGCATCATTTGCAACATTGATCTGATGAAAAGCATCTTTTCTGATGCAGCAGTCTGTGTCAAAGTGGGAAGGAAATACTGGGGGAAGTGGTAAGTCAGTGTATACATATGTATTTTAATGCTCTCTGCCATATCACTATAAGAAGACTTCTTCATCCTTAAGGAGACTTCTGTTTTAGAGATGGACCATTTCTGGTCCTTACTCACTGAGTGTGTAGCAATACGGAAGAGGGTGACGGCCTCCAGTGCTGCAAGATCCACAGCAAGAATGAGACTACATGGAAAGAAAGTAACTTGCCAAAATGGTGCAGGGATAATCTATTCCAGTCTCAAAACAATGTGCCCAAGCCTGCAAGTCAGTGTTCTTGCTTTGCTGTTAACACTGTTGGTCAAGGAGTGCACAGACAGAAAAATTAAAGTTACTCCTTTCACATCTCACTGGAGGAAAGGTTAAGTAGTGAGTGAGCTACACTGTTGTGGGTAAACCCCCAGCACCTGCATGATATAGGGAAGCCTGCGATGAATGTGGTGAGTACGGTGACCCCAGGGAAATTAGAGTTCAGGGAACTGCTTTCAGGGAATTACAATATATTGATGCCTATACAAACATATAACGCAGAAGAAACATACACAGAAGAAGAAATATACTTAAAGCAACAACAACAAAATTGGCTTTGAGACTCACTAAAGATCCCTGCAATTTATCCCATCTCTGAACTGAGAGGACTCCAGTTTGTTCATAGACACAGACCCAGGTTAGGGGAAGAGTAGCAGCGGCTGCTGAACAGAACTAAAACCAGCATCAAAACAACTACAGCAGTATTTGCCAGAGTAAACTATTTACGTGAAGCAGGAAAGCTTACTCATAAATCATAATCCAGTGCACTCTCCACAGAAACAATTCAAGAGGCAATGAGGATAACAAAAAGGTCATGAGCAGTTGGGGAAGGTGGTGGAGGAGCAGCACCATTTCACCTCCCAGTGGGGTATCTTCTGCAGAAGGAAAGCCCAGCTATGTAATGGAAGGTAAGGTACATGACACAGACTGCCAGTAAGGAGGATTTCTATAGTGTGATAACAGAGCCGGAGGGATTCACACATGCAAGGCACATCTCTGAAGACTGCTATTCAGTTAACTACCATTGTAGTAACTCTGCTCTAAGATCAACGACGAGTTTGATTTCTGCTGGACTGCAGACCTAGCTGGCATGTAATACTAACCAAAATGATGAGCAGGAAAATGAGCTGGGAGGAATATATCCATGTGACAATGGTATGCATTGGCCAGCGCAGGACAAGTGCAATTCATAGTAGAAATGCATTATTCTGTACAAGAAATAGCAACCTATTATGTGCTTGAAATGGTTTAACACATCCTACTCTCAGGAAGGATTCAAAGGAAGCCACAGCTGTGCCTCAGAAAAGTTAGGAGCAAAACCATAACCGTGGGAAGAATTTCAGTATTGATGTGTGCAGTGTACTAAAGCAAGCTTACCTGGGTGTCAACATCACCCTGAAGGTTAGAAGCATGATGACTTCCTTGTCTCTCTGGGACTACCACAGCAACACTGCACCATTTCTCCTGATAACAACCAGAAAACAAAGTGCTTTTTATTGCCATGGAGCTGACCAGACAGGACACAGTTGAAAGTGCCAACATGATGCCTGTCCAGGAGCAGCATGATAAGGACTACTGTACAAAGGAGGGCAGCAGGGAGCTGAGGAGGACCTCAACACAGGCAGGGCAGCACCTTCACCATCATAGTCTTAAAGTACCTGAGCAAGGCAAGGTTGTGACAGCCCACTGACAGGCCCAGACAAGCTGAAGTGGTATGTCAGGTCAGAGGGCCTGATCAAAAGCAGCAGGAGATGGGGTCAGAACCAGGACTTGGAACAAAGCTACTTACAATGTAAGCCTGGCATCCAGCCTTGAAAACCAGCCAGGATGGGGCAGAAATACACCTAAGACACAGCTCAGGCTACACCTGGTACCCAAGTCCTTAAGCAAAGCATGTGCTGGTGCATTTAATAAAGGCCTAATAAAGGCTGGGCAGGGCAATTAAAGTTAATTGATGTCCTCAGATCCTAATTGCACCCAGAAACAGCCTTTCCAAGCAGTATTTCAAACTTTCAGTGTGAAAACCTCAGGAAACAAGACATGTTATTGCTTAGTTTAACAAACAGGATCATGGTGGAATGCCAGAGCATCCTCACCACGTGTAAGAATGAAGAGGGTATTGTAAATCTTTTCCAGCACTGAAGCAAAATATGTCAAGCAGGTGAAAGCCCTGCAAGGCTAAGATGAAGTTAGATATTGACCCTTTTGTGCCACCTGTGAGACTACTGAAGTACAGAGTTCTGCTGGCCTTGACTCTCAAGCCAGCAAGCAACAAAGAACAGATCCACATCTATAGCCATCTGTGGCAACATGAAGGGGAAAAGCCACTAAGCCTGGTTGTATAGTGAAAATGAAGTATGCAATCTGCCGCAGGCATACCTGGAGTTCATGATCATACACAGTGTTAAAATGATATCTTCTGCAAAGGACTGGAACCTTAGAAACTGAGATACCTTAAGGTTGTGATGGGAATCCAGGAACTTATGAGAAGAGACAATTAGATTCTGCCTACACCACTGAGAAGCGTACAGGCCCTTGCATCAGGCCACATATCGTGTGTGCATCTCCTGTATTTCAAGCTCAAATCTACATATACATGTAAAACCAGACGTACCTCATGTCATCAGCACACACCTAACCAGCATCTGCATTCAGCGTGGGCAATGGAAGACACACTGTTTCCAGGCTGATGCTGCCACCATGATTCATATGTACCATCAAAGTGATACCATGAGGACAGTGTTGGCCAGATAAGACCTCTGTTTGGTCCGTAGGGTGCCACACACTGCATGGGTCTCTGAGAATTGCAGGTGGCCCAAGGTTGTGGCCATTCTATATCATTATAGAATGATCAGATGAATTACAGGCTGGTGATGGATGTGAATGGAGCATGCAGAGGGGAATGCACTATATTTGCCAAAGTGTGTAGACATAACCAGTGAAACAGTGTGAGAGTAGCCAGGGAGTTTCAAAAAGACTTTTGAAAGGAAATCATATGGAAGGAGTCAAACTTGAAATGTTAGGATTTCTGGGACTTTTATTTGAGAGATCCCTGGTGGCACTGGAAAAGGTCCCTCTCTGCTTATCTTGGGTTTTACATTCTTCCCTCACCAGCTGCCTGTTTGCTGGAGGCAGGATGCTGGGCTTGAGGTGCATGGCCAGGATGACCATGCTTGTGAGATACCTGAACTGAGTGAAGAGTGTAGCATCTAATTACAGGAAGAGGCTTCAAAACCCCGGCCCATCTCACAAGAAAGGGCCAGATGTGACAGGATCACAAGGAGTTACTCAAGCACAGGCTGCATTTAGGAGTTGACAGTGAGTTTTGCAGAGGCTGGCATACACAACCCACCTCTACTTACACAATGGATCAGAGGGCACTGCAAGACATGACTAATTAGCACTAATTGGGAACCCCTGCTCCAGATGCTGTTCCCTTTTGAACATGGCAATCTTGAGGAAGATAGTGGAGGCCGCCAAGGAACAGATGGCAAAAGCAAAGGGAGTAGAAAGGGATGTGTGCCAAGCGTCACAGGACAACTTCCCTGTATAACAGAGCCACTCAGTGTAAAGACTTGGCCAGAAAAGTAGCACTTCTTTACCTGAGAAGTAGTTTCCTGCAACCCATGGCAGGAATGACATGTGGGAATGACTATCAAAAGGGCTGTCAGGATAGGCAGGCCACCATTACAGCAAAGGAGCCTGAGATCGTGCTCAGTAGGTCTGCTTCTGAGATAAAGTGGTCCTGTAAAGGATATGTGTGTCAGGCAACAATTTGAGCTACAGTAAGATATAAGAGCTGAGATAGCTGCAGCCTTGGGAGAGAGGGGTAAACACCACCAAAGGCAATGGAAGAGAAGCAGTAGACAGTATGCCCAAAGAAACAAGAGTCCCAGGTTCAATACACTGCCAATGGACCAGAAAGATTTGAGGCTCTTTTCCCGCCTCAAACTGCATCAGCCCCAGCACAGGGCAGGTTTCTAGAAGAATCTGAGGTCCAAAATGTACCAGGACCTGTGATTTTCCCATTGAATTGGTTTTTGTGCTGCTAAAGGTGGGCAGAGCTGTGCAATAAGACACACTGGAACGCTTGACCCGAAGCCCCTGTCTCCAGTTCTTTCAAAACAAATAGCATGTACTGAAAAGGAGCAGGTTTTAAGCAGCCTTGGTTTGCAGCCAACATGGGCACATGGTTAGCTTTAGCAGGACTGGACAGCATATGGCACGGCGACCTGGCTTGTTGTGAATAATGAAGTATAATAAAACCTGTCAGCCTGCTATTGGCAGCTAGGGTGAGGAAACAACTCTGCGCACAGACAGTTTGAGAACACTGACTTGTCACTGCCATGCAAAATATTTTCTGGCAGTAAATATACATTCAGAAAGTGCTTCTCAGCATAGAGGGTTTATCCTCAGTTCCTGAATTTCCACAGGAATCCTTCACTCCTGTGGGGATAGCAAAGTGGGGAATGCTAACAGCTGGGAGGAACAAAAATGAGGTGCACAGGGAGGGCAAGGGGAAGGAAAGGAGGCAAGAAGAGACAGAAGAGGTGGTAGGACAGCAGTGTCATGGTCATCAGCAGGTGTGTTGGCTGAGAAGCACATGAGGGAGCTGCCTGTTGGCAGGGATGCAAGAAGGAAAATGGTGTGTCCTCAGCCAGGCAAAGACAGGAGGAGGCAGGATCTTGTTGGAGAGGGCAGCCCTGGCTGGCTCTGTGGTGAAGAGCTTTGTGGCTGATGAGAGGGCAGCATTTTGAGTGCTAAAGCTTGAAGGCAAGGGATCAACAGAGAGGTTGGTTTGCAATCCATCAACCCAGCCAGTGCCAGCAGGGGAATGTGGGGTGAGGGAAGTGCAGCTCTTTGCCTGTGACAGTTCAACCAGTGCCTGGTTTCTGCAACATCTCTGCAGTGCACATGAGGCCATGAGGTGGGCTTGTAAGTGCAGATCTAGCTGATGTGCAGAGGACTCCAAGCTCCAGCTCTGCTACCACGCTGGGAAGGCTGTGCAGAGCTCTGCCACAGCAACATAGGGCAGAATTACCCTTGAATTGTCATGGCTTTATTCATCAGCTTGAGCTTTGATTTTAGGCTGAATCTCTGGACAAAAGCAAGTACTGCAGAAGTTAAGGGCAGCTCAGCCTGGGCTTGTTTGTGCCCTGCACTCTCTTCTCTCTCTGGCCTTGGATCTGGCTGTCTTCTGCCATTGTCTTGAAGCAGGAGCAGTGCTCAGTCATTACATCCTGCCATTTCAGGCCATTTCAAGTGGGTTTTCTTGAAGAAAACACTGAAAGTGCCCCCCTTAGATCCTCAAATGCCTTAAAATATTGCTGCCACTCCTTAGGGCGGCTGGTTTGTACTAGCAGTGGCCTGCCTTAGCTGTGCTAAATGCACTTACATGGGAGCAATAGCAACAATCTGGAATTCAGAAAGTCTACAAACAGGCAGCCCTGTTTTAATTAGTTGAGTACAGAGACTAATTAATATGCAAATGAGGAGCTTACCAATATTAATCATCTGTTTTACTAGGCTGCTTCACTAAAGAGTTTCCAAGGAATTTGCAGATGAAGTTTCCATGACATTAAAAATCAGCTCAACACTTCTCTGAGAAATACTCTCCACTTAATGCGAGGGAAAGAGAGAAAAGGAAAGTGAGGCTTTGTGGGGTTTTGAAGGCAAACAGCAGTGAGTAAAACTAATTTCATCTTTGGCAAGTGTCGCACAGGCTGACTGACTCAACCTCTTCCAAACCCTAGCTGGAAGCATTTCATTGAGCTACACACCAAAAAGCACTTGGACCAGTAGCCGTACATGCACATCTGTGTATGGATGTGGGCATACCTGCTTGTGGAGCAGGACAACTGGCTAAATAATTGCAGAATTTACTAAAAGCACAATGGACTAAAGAATTACTATCTACCTTTGACATCTCTCAGTAGCTGTCAACACTGTGGAATGTAAGCCATGATTAAAATCACTCTGGAGTGTATCTTCTGTGATTTTACTATTTCTTTTACTATCCTATCTCTATCTCTATTACTAATGCCTTAAAACACAGGAACTGGAATGCTGCCCCTGAGCTAAGCCACTCATTACTCTGCTAGGTTTACATTTTGCACTTGGCTGGGCTTCTAGGTGAGTTTGGTGGAGCTTCTTGTCAAATACACTCTCTGATCCTCGTACATTACTTCAATGCAATTGCATACAGGTTCCCCTCCCTGCCCCAGGGAATGCAGAAATCAGATAAAGAACGTTTTCATTTCCAACAAATCTGCCAACGCATTTCTGTGCCTCCTGGTTTTCTTTTCATTTCATTTCCCTTTACCCCATGTCCTCTGCTGTTCAAAACGGAGCCTAAATTCTTGGCATGATGTGTCCCTTTAAATGGCTCAAAAAAGTGAGAATGAGGTTTGCAAATCTCTTCTTGAGTCACAGGTGGGACCAGAAATCTGCCAGCAAGACAGCCTTAAAAATGAATCCAAAAACACTGGCTGATCCTCAGTGCCAGTGAATGGAGCTTGGCGGGTGGCTGGGATTAAAGAGGTTCCTGAGGTTGCAGAGCTGGAAAATGGAAATAGCTCAGCAGCACCTGCCATCACTTCTGAGATAGGCTTCTCCCTCCCGGCTGACCGCCTGGAAGATACACATTTCATTTAGTCAGAAGCAAGACCTCGGCTGATGCTGCCCTTGCTTTTCATTCACCTGTACTTAAGTCACAGCCAGGACATGTTTCCTTCCTGAGCTACGGATACTGAGATAAGAATAGTTGGGCTCTGTCCCTACTCCCAGCATACCCTGAAAAATCCTAATCAGTTTTCCCATAGCTGCCTGTACATGGAAAATGGCTTTAATTTTAGGTTTTGCATTTAATGCAGGAACATCGCTCATTCTTTCTCCTCGCACTGTCTCTTTTCGTCATTCCTTTCATGATGCTTTTACCTCCTGGCCTCAGGAGCTCTTAGGGTGATGCAGTGATGCTAGGGGAGTGCCAGGGGTGAGGGTCCCACTTGAAGTGCTTGTGGGACCTTGATGGGGACAGAGCAGGAATGAAAGAGAAAGGAAGGGTTATGGGTGCATGTCTGAAAGACCTTGTTGTGCCTGAGGGTAAAGAAGTGAAGCAAAGGTGGGGAAATGAGGATGGAGAGATGTCACATTAACAAGCAATGGTCTATAGGCTTTGAATCCACCTTGGAAATAGAGTTTAATACTGACTGCCCTGCCACTGTGAGTGCATGAGCTCTGATACTCCTCATCATCTTAATGAATATGAATCCGGCTTTTATGGAAAGAGCTGAGTTGTGCTTTCAAACCAAAGATGCTCCCCTGTGTGTTTCAGCAGGGCTGGGGTATTAGGTGGGTGAGAGTCTGTCCCTCCATACTCTGTGCAGTACAAATGGCTTTGCTTTCTCTCTCTTCTTTCAAAACATTTCTGGGTAAGGCTTCCCTTATTTGCTCCTGTCCCAGCATCACTTGGAGAAGGTGCTGTTCCTGCTCCTCTCTCATCTCAGCCTACCCTGTCCCACCTTACACAACCCTTTCCCTTTAGTCCAAGCCTTCTCCACCTTGCTGTCACAACCCCCATCCCGGATCCCATCCCGAACCCTATCCCCATGCTGCCATACACTTCCCACATGCATGAAGATCCAAGCTTCATTCCTTGTGGTACATTCCATCTCCTCTCTCCTGGCACCACCAAGGCCTGAGCTGCAGCCTAGGGATTGACCAAGCTAGGAAAGAGAAAACTGGCACGCTCCCCACATCTGTTAAGGGTCCTCTAATGCCTTCCTGCTACCTCTTAGCCTCCTACCCCTAGTCACCAATGTGATAGGAGTATCTCCTTCTACAGAACTACTAAATGCTAAGGCTCATCTTTCCCTGATAAAACGAACTTTCAGTGGTCACAAGGAAACTGCAGGTTGCAGTTCCCAGAATGAACATTTTAGAAAGTTGTAAGTAACTGAAAATTGGCAAATGGGACCAAAAATGTTTAGCTGGGTTTAGTGTAGCTGTCGCTATCATGACACCCACAACACGAGTCAGAAAGGCAGCAAGTGCAAGAGGAGGGAAGGTGCAATAAATACAGCCAAGTTGTCTGAAGACCAAAGAGGCACCATTTTGCTTGTATGAGCAAGTTGAAGTAGCCTCAGAGAATGGGATCTGTGAAACAATCCCTTTCTAAGCCTAAGACTAATAGTAATACTCCCATGAAGGGAAAAAGACCCCATTGATTGCAGAGATTTTTAATAGGGGAATGTTTTCTCTCTGTATTTGCAATGCAAATAACAACACAATGCTACAATTTGGTCATGGAAGGAAGATATCAAGTAGAAATTGGCTGAGGAAAGGACAGGCAGCATGTCTTTCCTTTTTCCATAGAAAGGTAAGCAGAACTGAATGAGATTAAAACACTGGCAGGATGTTTCAGGCTGTTTTATAGGGAATTTCCATTGTGTCATTAGCCACATTTCTGTGGTCATTTTGCTTTGGGTTGGGTTTGGTCGGGTGTTTTGCTTTGGTTAATTTTAGTTTTTTTAAGATTTATTTATTATTTTGAGTATGGCTTCATTATTTTTATTGCATGTGAAAAGTTTCAGAAGAAAAAGAGGAGTGACCTTGTTCTTTGAAGGAAGCACAGGGATAGGAGTATAGCAGAAGCAGTAAAGTTCTCATCTCTGATGCAGAATCCAATAAAAAAAGACCATCAAAATGGTCCTTCCAAGCCCTGATGTCCTGTCACTTTATAATCCCTTCAAAACAGTGCAAACCTCAGTGATTATTAATATATTTTGGGTTGTTTATATGATTCTTGAAGGGGAAAAGAAGCTTCTGCCGTTTTAATTCCTTTGTTAATGTCTTTATGAATGCAATTAGCACTTCATTCACGCTTCTTTGTTTCTGGATCCCATTACGATATGGCTTATGCCAAGTTTCCTCTCCCAGGAGAGGCGAGGCATCCTTCGGCACTCCAGTCAGCTGTGTGGCTGAGCACTGACAAACTCAATTTACTGGAGGAGAGCATGAGATGACACCATGCAGGCGCTCTTGCTGTGATATGGACAAATGGCCTTTTTCTCTCATTCCAAACAAGACATCACCTATTCTGGGGAAATGTGTCTTTAGACAGGTAAGTGAAAGAGAAACAAGGCTGAATTACCTGACAGGAAAGTAACCTACCCCAGCTGATCTTAAAAGTGAAATATCTAATTATTCAGTCCTTTTATGACTGTTGTACCTCGCCTGCTTGAAAGATACACGTTCAGTTTCTTCTCATTTCTAAACATGCCACTAAAGTCACCCCTCTTATAGCCCCATCAGTCTCTACCACCCCAACACACAGATGGGTTTGGCCCCTAGATTTTTTCCATCTGCTGCAAATGCCTTTGACATGAACTGAGCACCACGGGCCACAGAGTTGGAAGCTGAACCTTTACATTACCAAGGGCTTGGGCTCACTGGGGTCTGATCCTGCCCTTGCAGGGTTGATTCTTTAAAATGGCTACAATTATTCCATCCAGTATGGGCTTCCCCAAGGTAACAGGGTGGAGGCAGTTTAGAGTGTTGTAGACCCTTTCTCCATCTCTTTATGCAAGTCCCATGCTTTGCCTTTCCCCATGCATGCTGGCACACAAAGTGCATCAGCAGACACTTAAGCCCAGACATTCCCTGTGGGCTGCAGATCCCCTCTTACACTGCCCCCACAGCCCCAAGGAACCCACTTCCAGGTAAAGGAGGTTGTTGTTTCCATTACCAAACAGAAAGGAGGGGAAATCTGTGGGCTAAAAGCGCGAGGAAAAGAGACAGGAGTACTTTATCGCTTATTAAATGTGCAATTCAAAACCTGGTGAATAGGGAGATGAAAAGCTCCTGCTGAGAAATGGAGAGAGAAATTGCATTTTGGCCTTGGGGAAACCTGTGCCTATCATATTAAAGATGTGCAAATAAATAAATAAAGGCAATAGCTGGATTTACGTGTCTAATATCCTCACATGCTGTGATCAATGTCCATATTTTACTTTTTTATGAGGTTCTCCAAAAATCTATGGCCCTTCCCTTTATTAATTGTAGATCCTCATTGCAAAGGTCTTTCACATGTCTCCAGCAACTAGGTCTTAGCTGTCAACTCCATTAAATTCTATTATAATATGGCATGATTGAATGCTCCAGTGGGATTGGCCAGCCACTGTGTATTAATATATTATGGAGCATGCAGAGGCAGGCACCAGCACCTTGCTGCATTCACAAAGATGCTGTGGTGTTTACATCCTCTTTCCCCTCTTCATGTACACGTCTGCTAGTTAGTGGAAACTGGCTTTTCTGTAAATTATCCTTGCAAAAAGAGCAATGTAAACTGAGAGGAAGCTTTTCTGGGGATGTGAAAGCCAGTGGCCTTCCCTCAAGTGAACAGATTCTCAGTCTCTGCTTAGGATGTATTTGTATGACTTTAATTAGTTTGTGTTTGTACAGTAGGAAAATCTAGGAGGCCCATGGTATTCAACGTTAGGGAATACTGAAGAGCAAAGGATTTCCTACCTTGACAGTTAGAAACAGGGATGTGATGCTGCTGGGAGGAAGCAGAATCAGAACTCAAATTGATGGGATCACAGTGTTTTTTATAACGTGGGATACACTGAAACATCACCCCGGCCATCTGTAAGTGAAGAACTATTTCTAATCAAGATAGCTTTTACTGAAGAGGAGGGAGGTTGCGTTACATCCATTTCAAAGGCCGGGGAGAGGTTTCTTGTAGCACAAACACCACCTTCTTCCACACCAAAAGCTCTGTTTGCTGTCCCTGTGAGAGGAAGAAGTCCATGATATGGCTACAAAGTTTGTCTTCACACTCCCTTACTTCTCACAGGGCTTAATCAGTCAATGAATGCAGAGCTTGAGCTGAAACAGCCTCCTGCAAGCTGCTCCCCTCTCCAAAGGTGAGGAGAGTCCCTCACATGCCACTCTCCTGCCCCATCACATTTCCTATTCACCATCTCACACTGAGACTCATCCCTCCTTGCAGGTGCGGAGATGGGCAAATCTTTGCTCTTCTTTGATATTTGCACCAATTCAGGATGATGTTTTTCTCCAAGAGTCAGATGGGGCTCAGATGCATCAATGCCTAGTGGTCTTTTAAATCCCTGTAGCATACAAAGGAGTTTGGCATATAATGTATAGGCATAGTTGAAGACCTGTGCCTCTTCAGGACATTGCATGTAGACTGGATAGGATGTCACATACAATGACACTGTTCAGACAATGTAACCCCGCTCTCAGTGTATATTTGCAGCTTGAACTGAGCAACCCAACTAGGGCACTTTCTACTCCTACTAGGAAGACAAAAAAGCAAGGCAAGTCTACAAGCTCCAATTGAAAATCCATGTAATTCAGAACTGGGGAGAAAACATGTAAAGGTGTATCCAGCTCTCAAACCACATGTAGCTCCATCAGTTCTCTGCTTATCCAGGGATGCTCTGATCTGATGCATTTCATAGTTAGTGGCAGTAGGTCAGCATTTTTAGGTCTCTGGAGAGCTCTGCTGGGTTACCAGCCCCTCAACCCCTCATGGCTGCATGCACTGGGGCTATTAGCTCCCTTTGCTTGTGTTTACACTTGACATTTCCAAAGCCCTCTATGGTACCATGAGCCGAAAAGTAGCCAGGACAGCACCAGCCACAACACTACAATGGATGAGCTTTGATGAGCCTTAGCTCTGTGGATGCAACCAGAAGGGAGAAGACACAGCCTTTTAGGGGCCATGCTGAGGTGAAATCAAAGGCTGGTTCATGCCTGCTCAGCCAGAATATGGCTAGCAAGGAATTAGGCAGGGGCTCTGCGTACCTGAGTGGTGCACTGTAGGTGGGTTACTGAGGGATGGCTGCCACAGTGATGCTGCAGCAGCATCCTCCTCCTCCCCCAGTTCATGCAGGATCAGATTCTGCACTGCACGGTTTCAGTTCCTCTGCTCCTGACACACTGATTGCCATGGTCAGAATGTTGTCATGCCCAACTCAATCTGCTTTTAAAGATGGAAAACTCACCTAATTCCATAATTCATCCTTAGCATCACACTCCACTTGCTTCCAAACAGGAATCATAGACAGATTGATTGATCTGTCACAACAAGGGCTAAAGATGGTCTAGTATTAGGGGCTGAGGCCAGGGAGAAAAAGATGCTGCTCGTACTAATAGATTGCAGTTCTTTTCCCGGAGGATACCATTGCCTCTAGCCAATTCAAAAGACTAACCATCCAATTTAGAAGAATAAAAATAATCATTACGGTTACAACAGTGACCATGGGCGAGTGAAGTAAAAAGTCAAATCTTTGAGAGAAGGGAAAAGGGAAAGGGAAAAGGAGAAAAGGAGAAATGAAAAGGGGCAAAATGGAAAAGGGAAATGAGAAAGGGGAAAGAGGAAAGGGGGAAAATGGAAAAGGGGAAAGAGGAAATGGGAAAAGGAAAAGGGGAAAAGGGTCAAAGGCAGCTTCTGTTTTCCCAAATGTGTTCTTCACCTTTGTGCCTGTGCCCTGCAGGGAGGAAAATGAATCTGTTTTGTTCCTCCCAGGACCAAGCCAAAGGGTAACTGTAAAACAGAAGCGCGGGCTATGTTTTCCTGGATCTGAGGAAGACTTAAATGCGTAAAATGTGCTGGAAGTGGTTTGGGTTTTGTGTTTGTTTCTTCCTTTCTTTTTTCATTATTTCTCTCAGGAATGGTCTGACAGCCCCAGGCTGGAGTATGTGTCTCTCCCAACTACTCTGTCACCCGGGTAACCATGGAGACCATGACGATCGATTAGATGCCATCTGATCTCAACCTCATAAAAAAAGCCCCACGTGCGCCCGTGCGCGCACATACGCGCTGCACGCCCCGACACAGAAAACAACAGAGAAACCCCAACAGGCAGCAGATGGCAACCAGGCCACCGGACCTGTCTCCAGAGAGGGAGAGGGACTGAGAGGGAGGCGGAGGGAGAGCATGAGGGGAAGGGGGGAAAATAAGACAAAGACAGGCAAGGTGGGGAGGGGGAAACAAAGAAGTGGAGGGATGAGGAGAAAGGAAAGAGGGAGAGGTAGGAGTGGGTCCGTATCTGGTGTGACATCTTGGGGTCTTCTTTGGGTGGAACAGCAATCATTTGTGCTGCCTGCAACTCTTGTCTTGCTCTGAGGACAGAGATTGAGGCTGAGAGAGATCAGGGAGCAGAAGTATAAAAATACTAGGTCAAATCCAAGGGAAAGCCTGTGGAAACATGGTGTGTCTTTGTGTGCTTCTGCCCCTGCAATAGTGAACATGCCCTGTAACTAGCCAGCCAAACAAGGTGACTAAGGATGTGAGAAAGGGTCCAAACAGAAATCAGAGCTCTTCACCCTGCCAAGGCCAGAGCCAACATAGTCTGAGTGCTCCTTCACTAGTTCTGTGCTACCAAGAGGACAGATGCTATGCTCTGGTCATACTACTAGGGGTCTGCACACTGTAAGGGATGGAGAAAGAGTATTATAAAGGGATCTTGGAGTTGTAGGACAAGTGATTGGGCTGAAATCCCAACAGTGTCCTTCACTGGGGCTCAGACCATCACTCTGTTTGGAGATACCAAAATGAGACAGGTCAGAGCCCCTCTGATATCTGAGGTTGCTTCTCAGATTGACCCTTACTCTACTTGACAGAGCAATGCAAACTTCAGTGAAAAACACTAACCATGAATTTCAGAGAATGCAGATCCTTAGGATGGCTGATAGCCCAAATACTTATTTTGGGAACTGTCAGTTTTCCTGATTTCTTCTCTGAATCACTTCTATTAAAATAAAGTTTCTTTTACCTGTCCTCAAGTAAGCATAGAAGAAAAATTAATTAGAAAACCAAGTGATGGTTAACTGCACTCCTGAAAGCATATTTCTCCTTCAAGGAAGATGACGGCACTAAGTCATCTTCTATTCTCAGCTATACCTCTGGAAAGTCACATGGGATATTTCTGCAGCCAGAAAGTTACTCCTGATTTGCAATGAAGAGTCTGAAAAGGCAACATGACAAGTCATCTCACACAGTCTGATCAAGTCTAATGTAATCCACCAGACCACAGTGGCTATTCCACCAACCCTTAGTCTTTCATTAGGAGTGTCCTGCACTTCTCTAAGCCAGTGACACTGGATAAGTGGTGTTAACCAAGGGATGAAATTGCTCTAAGAAGGCTGAGAGTCTGGCTATCTATCATGTGTGTGATTCTTTGCATGCATGGGAAATGGATTAAGGTATCCAGAAAGAGCAGAGTTACAGGACCATTAAAGCAGTGTCATGTCTAAAGACCAATACTGTTTCAGATAAAATTTGTTTTACTGAGTGCCAGATTAAAAGCAGAAAGAGCCATGGAATGTTCTAGGACCTGTGTTACACAGCACAAAAAATACCCAAACCATCAGTATCCCAGTCCACTTTGCAGCATGGGGGTGAAATTCTGCTCTCTTGAAATCAAAAGCAAGTTAGTCTGTGGTTCACATTCTCCTCTCTGGATTTTCCTAGCAAATGGGTAATGGAGAAATAAGAGGTATGGCCCATGTCATCCAGAAATACATGGTACTGAACAAGCCTGTCTTGAAATATATCTTCCTTTTCATTTGCAGAGGGAGGAAGTTGATTAGTGTTTGGTATTTAAGCAACTTCATCACTCATGACCAACTGCCATGACTTTTTTTTCTGGGATAAGATGTCAGGCTCAAAACCTCCTATATAATTTCTGGCTTCACAAAGAGATGATAGAATTATCACAGAATCATAGAATAGTTAGGGTTGGAAAGGAACTTAAGATCATCTAATTCCAACTCCCCTGCCAGGGGCAGGGACACCTCCCACTAAACCATGCCACCCAAGGCTATGTCCAACCTGGCCTTGAACATCACCAGCGATGGAGCATTCACAACTTCCCTGGGCAACCCATTCCAGTGCCTCACCACCCTTACAGTAAAGAACTTCCTCATATCCAAACTAAACTTCCCCTGTTTAAGTTTGAACCCGTTACCCTTTGTCTTATCACAACAGCCCCTAATGAAGAGTCCCTCCCCAGCATCCCTATAGGCCCTCTTCAGATATTGGAAGGCTGCTATGAGATCTCCACGCAGCCTTCTCTTCTCCAGCCTGAGCAGCCCCAACTCTCTCATCCTATCTTCATACAGGAGGTGATCGGTTCTGGTTCTGTTAGGAACCACTAGGGACTCACACCACACTTCGCTGCTCTCCGCAGCCTTCCCCAGCTTGTACCAATTGATGAAGCCTAGAAGAGGGACCACGGCTTTACCAACACTGATTACACAGGAGATGCTTCAGGGCACCTCTTCAGCAAGGACAGATATATGCCTAAGAAGGATATATTTTATAAGGTGGCATCAAGTTGGGTATGGGTTGGCAGGATGGAAATATATGATGCATGTTGAAAATACTCCTAAATCCCATCTGATTAGTAAACAAACACAAATATGGGCTCAATTCCATCTCAAAGGCACTGCAAGAGGAACAGAAACTGGACAATAGGCTGAATTTGGCAGGGCTTTGCCTGACAAACAAGCTGTGTTTCTTTCTCCAGCCTGTCAAAAGACAACTGAGAAGCCCAGTTTGGAGCAAATCATCCAAGCATTACCCAGGCAGTATTCTGAAAAACACAGTAATGGAAATCAATATCCCATAATGATGTAACACAGGAGTACAGGAAAACTGGCATGTTTGATGTCTGTGACAAATTCTGAGTATTTTGGCTTAGTTTCCGTGGATTACATGACCACATCCTTCGGAACAGAGCACAGAATGCTTCGATTTGGGTGACCATAGGTAAGTTCCCAAATATCAAGAGGCACTGAAACAAATGTGGCCTAATGTTCAGAGCTCCTGGACAACCACAAACCCTCTCACATTAACTGCTGTGGAAAATAAATTATATCTTTATTTGGGTGGTAGGATCTGAGAGATTAATTTTATTCACTCAGGTGTGAGAATATAAACCACTGTGCTCACATACTGCTTGTGGGGATTCCTCTTCAATTGATCTATGATGGACCCTTGTCAAACAGAGGTCCAAAAGAGGGCTGTGACCATCCCCACCTCCTCTATGTCAACAGCCAGTGTTCTGAATTATTTCTCAGAGCTTTTCCAAGTCTTATTTAACCAACAAGACAAGAAAAATATTCTTTCTTCAACCCCAGGCTCTCAAAATCAAAGGCATCAGGTCATAAAGTGGGACAAGAGCAGACTCAATTTGAAGACCTCCAAAAGGTCTTTTTTGGCTAGTAAGCTCATTGCAAATACCTGATTTCCACAGAGACAAAAACAAACCGTAGGGAGAAACTGAAAAGCAATAGAAATAAACCTAGAATGGGGCAAGAGGGCTTTGTTTTGAGGCAAGAGTGTGCATGAGAAAAGTATCTAGCTTGTCTAGGCAGCAACACAGGGAGAGCACAGCTTGAAATTATTCAGAGGACAAGGAAAGTCTTGTGGGGTGCAGTAAGGAACAAAACAAGAAAGCATACGTGACATAGCGATAGGAAAATCTGAACTGGACTCAAAATAGAGGCTGCCAACGAGTGGGTTGCCAGGCACAGAGTCCTGAATCACCATGCATGAAAGAATGATGGCCAGAGCCTGATACCAGTGGAGGACCCTGATGGCCCACATAACGTGGTGCTACACACTCATGAGAAGTGTAAGAATTCATCACCTTCCTGGGAAAACCACTCCTCCTAGCGCTCCCTGAAGCAGAATAGTCACCCTAACTGAATGGAATGGTACTGAAGCATCTGAGTGATGCCATGGCCTTTTATTGGACTGATCTGTAAGGTCCCTTCCAACCCAAAACATTCTACAACTCTATGACATAGCTCAAGCAGAAACAAAATCAAGCTTTCAAACATGCATATCCTCTTCAGGTCTGACTCTGTTGGGGTGCTGGAGAAGGTCTCATGAGGCCCCTGTCTGCAATTCCGAGGTTTGCAATGTGGTTGATAGAAAGGTCTCCCACGGGACATGGAAGTCGTGCTGGCTAGAGTATTAAAACTAGGCAAAACACTAGTGAAGGTGCTTTAGTAGATAAGCATATGTCAGGAGAAAAAGGGAACAGATGGAACCCCATAAATCTTTTCTATCTCTAGTTTTCACGAGCCCTTTTATATTTTGTATTGCCCCATGCCTGCATGCTAGATATGCAATGGGCTCAGCAGAAGGGTGATCCTACCAATATTTGTAAACTATCACTTATACCTATGTCTGGTTAAAGAAATAATGAGATTAGTAATAGTGTGAACCGGAGGCTCTGAGGAGACCCAGGCCCTAGGCTAGAAGAAACAGGGCTTGGGAAATCCATTACAAGCAATCTTCAGCCTGGACCATCCTCCTTAAAGGCGAATGACAACAAGCACTGAAGCCTGTTTTGCTTCTGAATCTGGGTGTTTCTGTATCTTTGTTAAAGAAGCTAGTTGGACTTTTACAAGTCTCTGTACTTGCTCGGCCAGTCTGTTTTTATGACAAAGACCCTCAGGTTAAAGAGCAAGAGGGTTGCTTACTCCCATCTGTTCAGGATAAGCCAAATGCACTAATTTCAAGCTCTTCTAGGTTTGTTTGCCTGTTGGCTTGCCACAGTCATTGAGACCAGCCATTAAACTACTCTTTAGATCCTTTCTCTTCAATATAACAAGTCCCAAGTTTTGTTTCCATCAAATCAAAATCATACAGAACTCTTCATTGTGACTGATTACAATTAGTGGATGGTGTGACAACCAGTTAGATTAGCACACTAAGGTAAGTTCCCCCCTCAAGGATGCTTGAAGCTCAACATGATCCGATCTTAACTGCTAAGAACTCTATTTTTGCTTTCTTCTTTTAACTTTCTCCTTCCTCTTTTCCTACTCCTTTCTTCTTTCTTTCCTTTTCTTACCTTTTCCTTCCTTTCCTCCTTGCAGTGCACTATCACCTCTCCTTGCCCTTAGTTTTATCTGAACAGAGCAGGACTTATACAAGATGACCCATAGTGGGCACTCACAGCTTCCGGGCCTCTTTCAGGCAGCGCTTAGCCCAACTACTCTCTCCCTCATGCAGCCTTTTGTCAAGGCTTGCTCTGGATTTGATTCCTCCCCAGCCTTCAGGACTGCATCCTGCCAGTTTGATATAGTGCAATGCCAATTATTTCAGCTGTGACATGTGAGGATAAAGTTGTGGGGGAGGAAGCTGAATAGCTCCCTGAGAAATCACACTGGCCAGATCTCCAGAAGCACTGAAGAAACTAATTCCCTTCAAAATCAATAGTGCAATGCCATTGAGAAATCAAAGCAATGTGTTTGAGCGAGGGCAGAGCTGGATACACCTGTGAAGAGGTGTCCTGATCGCATACACCATGGTGCCTGATCCCCTCTCCCCTGCAATATTACAAGTCATGAGGAAGCTAATTGCAGTCCACAGGGCAGTACAGTCATAAAGCACAGGTAAATGAGTAGAGAGCCAGGGCCAATAAAAATACACACACAGTGGTGGAAATACTCTTCTGCCAGCCCATTTTTTTCCTCTTCTGTCTTTTGTCTTCTCTTCATGCTTAACTTCACTTCTCAGGCTTCCTAGCACTGTGATCATTATTATTATTATTGCTATTATTATTATCACTGTTGCTCTGTGGGCCTCTGAGATTTGCAGATCTTAAGAATAAAGCAGATGTCAGCAGCTCCGAAGGATCCTATTCCATTACACAGCAGAACAAATGAGTATGTCAAGGAAGCGCTCACCAATCTAACAAAAAAACAGCACAAACAGACACCAAACAAATAAATAAATAAACCCTGTGGGGACAGGCAGGCTAGTTCTGATTAGATATTATGCTAACATGATGCCTACTTTCTACGCTAACAGTGTTTTAATACATTTAAATGATACCGGGGAAATAAGTCATGAAATAGGAGAAGCAGCTTTCATGTCAGAAATGATTAAGATTATCCAAGGGGCCCAGACTGCCTCTTTCATGGAAACGTGGCTCATAGTGCGGGATTATGAATGTAGCCCAAATGGTATTTACACAGTGTGTCCAATGCCGTCTCATTTCCTTTGCCAATGATTGCTTTCCGTGGCTGCTGGAAGAGCAATCTAACTGGCAAGGAGAAGATGAGGACCGATGTCTGCACCACAGTGAAGTCTCAGCCTCTTGTTGAGGCTCAAGCATGGCCCTGGGCTTTGTAAGTAGGTGCCATGAGCAGCTGGAGCCAGCTGCTTTGTAGGTGCCCACACTTGATGGTGAGGGGCCTGAGGGTGCATATCCACCTCCTGCTTTCATGAAGAAGGGCTAAGAGTAAAGCTGAGCTCTTTGAAAATGCACATTTCCAGAGTAAAGTCATGCTTTTCAGGATATTTTCCTAAGGGACCTCCCTGCCTATGGCAAGGGGTTGGAACTAGATGATCTTAAGGTTCTTTCCAACCTTAACTATTCTATGATTCTCCCTCCAAACTTTCCAAGAAGGGAGAAAACTAAATCTTGCCTGACTCACCCCATAGCCTTTTGTCTTTTTCTTCTCCCCAGCTACCTCCCCATGCTCTCCCATCCCACAGACAGGGAGATGTCTTTTCTCTTGGAAGACTTGCATAAAAAGCCTCAATACACTTGTCACATTCTATGCAGCGATGTTAATTCTGCTTGTGAAACTGTAGCCTTGGGACACCCTCCATCTTCCAAGTCTCCTGCTAAAACAGCCATTTGTTTGTAGCTACAGCCCATCATTTGCTTTCTCCTGTGACCCATACTGTAATTTTCCTTGAGATGACAAGCTCTGACTGAAAAGCATACCAGTTTTCTACCTATAGCATATAAAATATAGATCTGGACATGAAATCTTGAATCAAGCAAGATGAGACTTCTCATCTCCTTTTAAGACCTACGGCTGTAAGGACCCAGGCTGGACTGAGGCCTCCATAGCCTGCAAGCTGGAGTCTGCTCAGGCACAGAGTGATGATACTGAGCCCAATTACCAGTAACATGATTCACTCAAGTGCTCTGACAGATGAGCTTTGATGAGCCCCATAGCAGTAGTTGAAGAACTTCCTGGTGACCCTTCTCCCATTACTCCCTTTTCAGACTCAGCAGATGGGAACGTGTGTCCTCCTGTGGCTCTGCCTTGGCAGACTGGTGCATTAGCTTAAAAGCGCTGAGACACCAGATGACGAACTGGAACCGCTGAGACTTTCTGTCACAGGGGCAATAACTTGTGGCTGATGGACGAGGCAGATAGCTGGATATGAAAGTAGCCTAAACTGCCACAAAAAAAGACTTGCCAGCTCATCTGTCAACCCTGAGTGGTGAATCAAACTGCACTAGTTTCTGCTCAATACTGGAGAGCAGCAGTTGTCAGGAGGATCATACCCAGTATGTACAATGGGGCAACCCACAAATCGGTCCTCATTTTAAGAGACAATGAAGAAAGTGAGTAGAGGAGAGACAATACAAGAGAAAACAAGAAGAGGACTTCAAGATGGCCTAACACAGAACTTCATTTACTTAAGCCTGGACATTAGATACAAACAAACTATGGACAATAGCAAGCTAGAATCACTGAAGTCCTAAACTAGCTCAGAGGTTGAATTTTTGGAGCTGAAGACTTAGCAATTATGCTCTTCAGAAATGCCCCTACGGAGACTACGGCTAACCAGCAGTCTATGAATGAATTCACTTAGGAATGTTCCCCAATCACGGGGGCCAGTGAATTACAGCATCAGCAGACCTGGGAGTACGATGCCATTTGGTTTAACAGAGCACCAATACTTTGATGCTGTTGGTTACTGCTCTATCCTAAGCCAGCTCATGGAGGTAGAGAGGGGCCTGTTCTCCTCCTGGATACAAGCTCCTGAAATCTGAGTCTTGGTGGAGGGAGAGTTGGCTCATGTTCCTAGCTGCCCTCTACCAGATTTCTTCTGTACCTACAGCTGACCCACACCCCATCTTCCCTTGCCCATAAAGCAAGACCGGTGAAGTTATTCACCTTTTGAAAACACTTTGAGATCAATGGGTAGAAATCTTCTCTATGAACTCTGAAGTCATTCAACAAGAGTTTCTTGGGGCAATGGGCCCAGCCCTGATAGGGATAAGAAAGGCAGCTGAAATGAGCTGCATGAAGCTGAACATTAAAATACAATCTGCAGAAATGGAAACATTTTCTCTCCCAAAGCCTGCAACATCAGGGATTCTTCACTACCTGGAAATACATTCACTTGCTAAGCCGTATGGGCTTTTATATGCTTTACAAGGTCCTACTACAACCTCTAATCTTATGAGTAAGGGTGCAGGATGAAATTAGACCCTATCAAAATGATGTGAGATAGTTCATATCCCATACAGTTTTGACCTCAGGACACCACATGCACATTCAGACATCTCTGTATCTAACACTCTCCAGGCATATTTTCAAATTCATCCAAAATCCAGGAGGCATAGAAGCTGTAATTTTACATAATCGTGACTCCAGAAGAAATCCATAGAAAGCTTACCCTAACCCTGCAGAGATGAATACATAGGCCACAGAAGGAGTAAATGAGAATGTGAATTATAACATGCACTTTCATAGACATGCAATTTTTCTGCCTTTTTTGTATCCTTCTTTAGATGTAGCCCTAAAGCAGAGTTTTCTTGAGAAAACAAGCAGAAAATCTGGAGCCTGAAAGGAATCTAAAGAAGCAGCCTTACAAATGTGCCTATCTGAATATATATATATATATATACATATATATAGAGGGAGAATTACTGCCTTAGGATGCTTCAGTAGAGTTCATGTAAACATCAGGCATTTTCCTGGATACAAATAGGAGTGGTCTGAGTTCATGAGGAAATCTTGAACAGATAAGAGAGGTTATACTATCCTTCAGGGGGGCTGAATATCCTGTTCTCAGCTTGGACTGAGCCCTGGCCAGTCAGTCTGCTTGGTAAGTCTCCCCTTCAAACAACCAACCACCCAGCTGAGCAGTTTGAGAATCATATGTGATGAACAGAAATAACAGCGTGGGGAAACAAAGCAGAAAATAGGGGGTGTGGGCAGAAGAGAGAAATGTGAACAACTAACAGACTTCATATTGGGAAAGGTATCAGGAAACATGTTCAAGAAGAGGTTGTAACACCAACTTTAGAGCCTACAGCGGGAGACAGAGGTGAAAATGATGGAAATAGAAGCAGAGGCACATCCAGCAGTTCGTGACACAGCTGATTCAAAGAGGTTCAAAGATCAAAGAGGGTCTCCAAACTCAGCAGGGCAGTGCTACATAACCTCAGTGAAGTGGGGGAAGATGGTCAATGGAGGTGACAGAGAATGCAGGAGACACAAACCACCTTTCATATGCTCAGAACCTGAGAGCCCGAGGTCTGGAGGTTGAGTGGCTTCTTGGAGTAAAACCATTTGCCTCCTATGCCAGGAATGAATATACAACTTGGAGGAGCTAGTATAAGCATGGAAACAAAGGGGATATGTGACATAAACAAAAGTCCTGTTGTGTCACCATATGAATCTTGAAGAGTACATACTCACCAGATCACATTGCAGAACTTGTAGCAGGATAGGAAAGGCAACAAAGAAGGACAAAGGGTATGCAGCTGCTCCCATGCAAGATGCTACATGGATAGAGTAGCTAGTAACTACACAGACTTGGGAATTTTCTGGCTGGAGAAGAGTCCACTGGGAATAATATATGATAGAGGTGTACAAAAGCAGAAAGAGTGGAAAAGCTAATGCAGGAGAAGAGAAGAACAGAGAATGTTTTTTTATTGCTCCTAGAAATCAAGAAGTAGAAGACAAATGCAGCATGTTTTGAGCAAACAAAAGGAAGGAGATGTGTGTCTGATTCAGTAAATAAGTAAATAAATGTCAAATTAATGCAAAAAAAATCCTTCAGAGGTTGTTAAACCTCTCAAACCAGAAATAACCAAAGTCACAGTTTGCTAGAAGACAGGAGACCATGCCTGGTGATGTTACTCACCTTGTTCTCACCCTCCTCCTCTAAGTCTCTGTCACAAGCCGGTGCCAATATGGGGCAAGAAAGCCCTTTGACACAGCACAACAGAGCCAGCCAGGTGCCTTTAGGCTAGTGAGTAGCTGCTCTTTCACCTGGCTGTCTGATTAAAGAGCACTCCTGAAGAGCACTCAGCTGGTTACTGTAGGCCACTTGCAGTATGAGAAAAACCTTAAAATAACATTTAGGACTGCTTGGTTGCAAGGTCCCCATTGTGTCACTCCAACAGCCATGCTCTTAACCTTTGAAATCTGTTTTGTATGGGCACATCTAATTTTGGGGTTGCAACACTAAACATTAGCATGAGCATCTTCCAGAGGGCTCAGTGTATCCATTTATGAGATGCCTAATACTGTCCATGGCTGGGAAAAAGACACTGAACTGGGAAGAGCACCTGAATCTGCTAGTGAGGCGGTCCTTACACTGCTTGTATCACATGGAAGGGTTTGTCTTCCCTGGTCAAGCCAACTTAAACTGTCCAGTTATGGTCACTGGGTTTTGTTTTACAACTTCCACTTTTTCCAGATGAAAAAGGAGACCTTGGGTGCATTGCATCAATGGAGGGAGAAATATCTACTTAGGGAATGCAGGTGCCTTCAAAATCTTTTTTTTTTTCCCCCAAGAAAGAGCATTCCCCATGGCTGCACACACAGACATCAGATTTAAAAATAGCCAACTTCCACCTCGACTGTGGAGGAGTGAAAGACAGAAGACAGATGCATTGGCTGCCAGCTAGGCTTGACATCCACTTTTTCTTTCCTCGCCCTGGCAGCCAGCAGCACACACGTGCACAGGTAAAGTACTCAGTGGCAAAGCACACAGCATCTGCCTCCTCCTCAATTCACTCACTACCTGCTGCACCCCAGCTGTGTGGGCCTGGGAGCTGAGTAAGCCCACATACCCTGTTTGGTACACTAGCCATGTATAAAATCACTAAGTTCCTCCTTATTTGTCCTGATTAATTCACAAGCTACTCATTAGTCATGTGTGTGTGACCTGTTAGTGCATTGCAAAGGTTACCATTCACATCTCTTCCTGACTTGTTTTGTTAACTGCTTTAGTGCCTGCTCCACACAGCCACTTTCCATGACTCCATGCTATATAACACGTGTGTGTGCATATGCATGGTCGTGTTTGCAGATCGTGGCCGAGGTCAATGTGAGGTGATCAACTGCTTTCAAGGAGTCAAGCCTTAGTCTTGCTACATTTCCCCTACTCAGGCAGGGGGAGATTCCTCCTCTTTTCCCTTACTGGCTATAATCCACCCACTATTTATGCTTTCAACCAAGTGCATTCATTGAAAACATAAGGCACTACTGCCCACTCAACACTACCCTTCATGTAGTCATCAGCAGTAGAAGCCAGAGCAATAAGCAAGCTTGGCTAATTTATCTGCAAACATGTTTACAAGCATATCTTTATATATTTATCTAAATTGCACAGCTCACAGAGAATTCCTTGCCATGAGAAATTATGGAATCTGAAAGTTTATGTGAACGCAAAAAGCAACTTGACAAATTCATTGAAGTAAAGTTCATCCAGCACATTAAACTGCAATTAACTGGATGTCAGGAGAATATTTGGAAGCAGTATCACTGTAGATTTATGTTATTGTTATAGGTTTCCCAGACACACTCTTTTGGTACTGCTGAAAATAAGGTACCTTTGGTCTAACCCACTGTATGTGCTTGTCTGTTTTCTGTAAATGGTTTCTAATACACCTGTTTCAGGTGCATCAAGGCTGCATTGGGATCTTACATTGAAAAGCATGATATGTAGTTCTTGTTCTATTTTCAGAGCATGCTAAACATCTCAGTTGTGGGCTAGGATTGTGGACAGAAGAATGGGAGATATCCCAGACAAGAACCACCTTAAAAGTAAAGCCAGCTTAGTGTCTTCTGCATGACAACAAGGCATCCAAATCTGTTCCGTTTAACAAAAAGAAGGCTGCAGAATTGATATGACCACTACTAATGTATCCTGACCTAGGAAGGACTGACAGATGCCTGGGTTTGCTCAGGCATGTCTTCTCTTTCTGTCTGAAATGTTTGCCCAGGTGGAATTTTCCCATTTGTCCAAAATTTCCAGACATCTGACTGGAGCAGCAGCAATAGCTGGAGCTATGCTCTGCAGGACCAGAAAGTCCAAGCTAAGAACTGGAGCATGCAGGCATATCAGCTCTACAGATGCGTGCACCTTGTTCACAAAACCTCTTCCTAAACCTGATAAGATGATAATAGAGAACTATTAATCCAGAGGGGCAAGGTACAACAAAATCCCGTGGCTGGATGCTCATTTTCAATATCAGTGTTTCAAACAGTAGGGATAAATGTCTGGTGGGGGAACTTGCCAAGGACCATAATGAATCCTCCACCGCAAGCAACGTTTAGACAAAACGTTAATATTATTTCTGAAACACACACTCATTCATACAAATAGGGAAGTCCTGCGGCCTTCAACCTGCAGAGGGATGCTCACTGTGGTCCTTTCTGCCTTTAAAATCTCCTCATTATCCTCCATCTCCCCAGACACCATACTCTCAAGAGAGCTGTGAATATTGGCTAGCATGGCAAAGATGATCTTTAGAGATGTCAAGACAATATGGCAGTGAAAGGTCATGAACACTCTCATGATGGCACCTGGCCCTACAGTAGCAGCTAGAGCTTGATCTTAATGTCATGGCTCCTCTAGTGCAACAGGCAAAGGAAAAGAGTGGAACCAAAACACGTACCAAGGGACAGGAGCCAAAGGCTGCAACTTAGTGAAAAGAATCAGGATTTTGTCCAAAAGACACAGATTTCAACCAGTAGCTAGTTTGGAAACCACTGGTTTAAACGCAGCAGCTGGTCTCAGAGACAGACACACTCATATTTGCAAGGAAGCAGCTGAGGTCACCTGCCTGCCCTGTAAATGCTGGCATACCTCAGCCAGGGTGGCCTCACATTCGCATCTGGTGGCCATGCTACCTCTCTGTTCATGGCCCAGAAGGGAAACTTTTTTTCACCTTCCCCAGTTGCATGTTGTTCCTGCCATCAGCCTCAAATCTGCTGACCCATTATTTAACCTGCCTCAATCCCATGGCCTAGAGAAAGCCGATATGACTGGTGGAAAACAGAAGCTATCATCCAAATGTGCAAGGAAACCAGGAGCAGAGACACTGAGCTATAGCCAGCACAGATTTTTCAAAAGGACAAGGATTTTCATGGCTCAGCATTCTAATTTGTTTGACCGTTTATTTCCAAGGAACACATCCAAGAGTGACAAGCTCCATTTATTTCAATGGGCAGCATATGCCAGCAACGTGAATGGCGTATGCTATAAAAGAGAATGGATGTTCTCAAGCTTCCTGGAAGAGCTGTCCTTTAGACAGACAGAGGACATATCAGTAATGGAAGCGCAGCTCTGCTCTGACAAGCAGCACTATAAAAGTAGCGTTGTGGGTTCCTGTGTTTGATGTCTCCTGATGGCAGCCCTGTGAGATTTGCTTAGGCTCCAAGAGAAAAATGGTTTTCCTAATACTTGGCCCAGTGCTAAAGAGCCCAGCTGGGTTCTTTCATTCTCCTCCTTCGCCAGGCCACAAGGACATCTCCTCAGAATAAATGGCTACTCTGGGCTGTTAGTGCTGCACCCTTGCAGACTTCGAGTGGTTATGTACCAACCCAGGCTATTCTCACAAATGATCATGTGACATGAATCTGAGATGCTCACACAACAAAGTGCCCCCTTTCCATAAAATACCATGGCATAGCAGCAGTGTTTTCATTCTTATTTCTTCTGACTACATCCTGAAGACAACCCTCTTTTGACTCTAGCCCTTCCAAAGTCCGATCACTCTGGCCCCTGAAAGACCCTGGGTCATGAGTCTCTGTCACAGATTTAGCACCACCCATCACTTAATCTTGTTTGTTGGCCTATAATACTTTGCTGTGTCATAGCAGTGTCCAGTTTTTATTTGCAATCATCAATGAATTAACTAATATCAGTTCCATGATAGCTCTTATCTGGTGAGCAGTCTCAGTCATAAGGTTTTATGGGCTTGGGGAGCCCTGGAAGTCAAAATAGTGATTTTCTTCTTGATTTTCAGCAAGATGGTCCCTACAAGGGTGGGATGGGGGGGGGGGGTTGACACTAAATTATTTTCTGGCCACCTTTCATTCTCATTAAACTGATGAGGTTGCTGAGAAGGAGATGGGTGTTGCATGAGCTGGAATGCCATCCACAGGAAACCACTTCCACTTCTCCCTATACCTCCAGCCCTGAAAGCAATGTCTCAAGACAGGTAAAGAAGAGATGTTCAAGGCTCCCTTTCAGCTTTCCAGCATGGAAAAATGTAACCCCAGATCCTTCTCCAGGAGATATCTGCCCACTTGTGCTTCAAAGCTCACTATCATGGATTCAGTCTGGAGTAAGGCCACAGCCATACAACACCCCTGGACATCCACTGTACAAACTGAAGGCCTTTGCTATGCTTTTTTTTTCCCTGTTCACTTTTTCTTCATCAGGTACAGCTTGAGGGTCGTGGTTTCACCTTTTACAGAAAAGCCAAACCAATGCTATTCATGCCATTAAGATCACCATCTGGGAATTTCAGCTTGTCTTGACACCAGTGAGGTGCTTGTTTGGTGAAGAGACCAACCATAGGCTTGCACTGGCTATGGTTGTATTGGGGGACATAAGTCATAAGGTGGCTTTGCATCCATGCAGCTTCCTTTGGGACCAGACTGATATGCAGTGTGTGGGTCTCGATGTGCATCAGTTTATACTCTAAAACAAAAGACACAGAGAGCTTGAGGAAGACCTTTAGCCTCCTTTGCCAAAATGCAACTGGTTTAGTTTCCATCAGCTGCATTTCCTGATCACTTCTGGTGACCTCCACCTCTGGACCCCAGTCAGCCCTGGGAATGCTGGTTTCTGGAAACCAGCCTTTTCCTCCAAGTGTCAATGGAAGCAGGAGAGCTCTCCACTGAGATTTGAATTTGTCCTTGCTGCTGGGCTTTGGGGTTTGCTGCTCAGAGAAGAGCCAGGCTGTCAGCTCCACCATTTCTGACTGGCTTCTTAGTGCTAAAGTTCAGGTAGATGCTGCAGGCCCAGGGTGCCCAGGGCAGGGGGGGAACCTCTGGATTTAACACATCTGGGAGCAGAGCAGTGGAGTAATCACAGCACAGCAGCAGTAAATAGTGCTTTATGAGCTGTCTGGAATGTCCATTCATAACTGAAGATCATCAAGAAGCAACTGCTCATGCTCTTCCTGGAGATTAAAAATAAAGAGCAAGCCATGTGATGACAGCATCTGCAACAGAGAGCAGGGTGGCTTGCATGAGTAGCAGCTTCCTGGCTCTTATCTATGCAGCTTTAGCAGGCTACTTGTTCCATCACCTGCAGTTTCTGTGGTCTGAGGCCTCAGGCTTACACCTTGAGGAGCGCTGAGAGCCAAAGCTCTTAGCACTGAGCCACAGCCAAGTAAGAGGTGGCAAAGGTCTCCTTCACAGCTTGCTCCTTGAAGTGTGGGATGGTGGTCATTTGATGGAATGAGACCTTGGGTCTTGCAAGAGGAGCACAGTGACCTTCAGCTGCTCAGATCCTGATCTCCAAAGAGCATCTGTGAAGGTTATCAGAGCTGAGCTGAATGGGGATGTGCCACACAGCCTTGGTGATTTGCATCTGAATCATCTGGGCAGGGTAGCTGAGATATTAGTTACTTCTCTTCACAGTAGCAAGGGGGGTTATTGAACCCCTGTGACTGAGAGATCAAACAGCCCCCCAAGCACCAATGTAACCCCCTTTCCATGCAGACCAGGTACCTCACAGCAATGCCTCCTGCTCCCCTAGAGCTCAGTAAAAGGGTTTCTGCAGATCTAGGAAGCCCCTTTAGGAGACTGGCATGGAGGTGGGCTGAGGGCACACATGGGTCACACCTTCCCAGCCAGAGGCTGTATTTATGCACTCTGCCTTTCATGGAAGATCTTTGACAGCCATGTCCCATGGCACCCAAGGGTCACCTAGACAAGCATCTCCAGAAGCAGTGTTGGGATCTTGTTTGATATCCATGAATCCAGTGTAGATATGTGGAGTCAGAGCATCTACAGAAGCAACGGCTTCCTGCTGCCTTGGAGACTTGTTGTGGGCAGGAAAAGGGAGAGAAACCCCTAAATTTTCTGAAAGAAATGTCCATGAGGATGTTGCAGGTGTTTACTTTGTTAGTGGACCAGGTGACCTGCAGGCACATTGCGTTCTCTGCCAGAGTATCTATCACTTCCAAAAGAAAATGGACAAACCCCAGAATTATCCAGGCATTCCTGTGGAGGTCCTGCAAGTCATATCAAGAGCAGATCCTCCCCTATTCAGAGATCTCTCCACCTTTCGCATATGTTACTGGTGGACCTGTAATCACCTTCCTCCCTGGGGATCCCTGTAAGTGCTCATGGGACCCAGGGAGAAAAGGAGCTCTGGTGAGGCTAAGCACCCCCTGAGCTGATGGTGAGCAGCAGAACCAGCTCTGCTCTTTGCAGGAGACCATCACACATCCCTCCTGCTGCCTCTTTTTTTTTGGGGGGGGGTCCAGAGGGAGCCTGGCAGTACAGGCTCCTGACACAGAGAAGTCCTCAGGAGGAAGGTGATTATATCAAGAAAAGTGTCTACAACCCCCATTTGGTGGGATCTGAGTGGAGGGAGACAGTGAAAAGGGGATTGGAATGGAGAATAGGCTGCTAGCTGGATGGGGTTAGGGCAAGGTGGCAGCAAGAAGAGTCACCCCGGTCACAGGCATCCCCTGGCTCCAGTGCAAAGAGGCCTGTCTCCATCTGGCCTCCTGTGAGAGGAGAAGCCTCGTCCCCACAGCCGGCTCCTTCATCTCATTGTGTGCTGGAGGAAGGATGGCAGAGATAGAGAGGCTGGAGGGGAAGCAGAGGGACTGTGGGGCCTCCCTGCCCCCCAACCCTGGTGGACTGTGCCTGCCATGCACTGGGATTGGGATGAGTGGGAGACAGGGCATAGGGACTACCAAAGACATGCACTAACCCCCAGACTGATGGTTCTCCACATGCTCGTTGTACATGATGCAAATTGATGCTTAAAGCTTATTTATTAGTTTGCATGAAAAACGCCAGTGGTGTTTTGCTAGATCAGTGGGTATCCGATATTGTGGGGGGGACAACGGTGGTGGATTTGAGCATGGCTAGAGACTGTATATCCAGAGGCTAGGGTTTGTATCGCGGGCTGCTCTCGACTGTTATAATTTGTGGCACAGATTCAGCGAGAATCTGATCTGCTGAAAATATTTGGGCTGTGAAAACTCCCACACTGTGACAGATGTCAAGTCCAATTAAGTGACTCGTGTCCAGGTTTCTGTCCAATAGGCTTTCCCATTAAATATCAATTTAAGAGGGAAAAAACACCGCCCCCTTTTCTCCGAGCCTTTATCTCTTCCGACCATCTCGACGCTAAACCCTTTGGTACCAGGAGCGGATCCGCACGTACCTCCTCTCTGTCCGTCTGTCTGTCTCGCCCCTGCCACCTTCCGCACCCCTCCTTGGCTTCTTCGCCACTCCGCGAGGAGTGGGAGGAGGAACTGCACTTTCTTTATGTGCGAGTGAGCGTACCTTTTCCTGCACCGACGTTCCCCTTCGCAGCCGCTCCGACCCCGCACCGAGATTTGCGTTTATTTCTTTTTCATTTTTTTTTTCCTTTCAGCGATCGCATTTCTCTTTCTCTATTCTCCCTCGAGAGATGCAGGAGGAGTTAGGAAGCTCAGGGACGGATGGGGGTTTCGTTTATCCTTTTTTTCCACCCCCTCGGCAGCTCTTGAAGGACCAGAAGAAAAACTAAAGCAAACATTTCATTTCCCGACGGCCTCCCCCCTTTCTCCTGCCCCTCTCTCCGTGGATTAACAAAACCGCACGTTGCACCCCAAAAAATAATACTAGAGAAGAAAAGGAGGGAGTAACGCATTGTTACCCGGGCCGCGGCCGAACAAAGCCGGCAGCGCAGCGTCGGGAGCCGCGCAGCGCGGAGCGGAGCGGCCGCCGCTTTTCCGCTCCCGGGGGCTCCGCGCCGGGCCCGGCCCGGGAGCTGCGGCGGGGGGGGGCAGAGGGGAAGGAGAGCCCGAGGGGGCGGGAGAGAGGGAATAACCCCTGCTGGTGCTGTCGCTGCATCCCTTTTGTTACTTATCGTGATTGGGAAACAGGAGGAAAGAAGAGCGGGGGAACCGGCACTTCCCGGCGCAGTTCCCCCCCAGAATATAACCCCAACTGGCAGCAGCTGCCGGTGCTGCTCCGAATTAGCGGGCGGAGGCAGACTTCGATGGGGGAAACGCTTTTTTCCCCCTGATGCATCGTAAGTAACTTAAGTTGTTATTTATACTCCGCCACCAACCACGGCGATAACATCTCCCCATCTCCGGAGCGCTGGAGGCCGCGGCGAGGGATGAGATCTGCCTTTTCCCCATCCGAACAGGACACTTTTTCCGCTCCTAATTCATTTGATTTGATTTTGATGTTTTAATTTTTCCATGCTCCGTTCCCGGAGGGTCATTTAAACTGTAAAGGAATCGCCGAGGGGGCGAGGGGACCCGGAGAGAGAGGCTGTCCGAACCGCTCCGCCGAGGTAAGCAGCCTTCATAATGTATGTCCCTTTGCCAGGTACCACGGGCTTGCTGAAACAGGGTGAAAATAGACAGAAAGGTGGGGGAAAGCCTCTTTCCGGCTCAGCTCACCAAAACCCGCCGTACGGGTTAACCCCAAAACCAAACGGGAAAATCCAACTCAAACCTTTAAGCAACTTTCTCCAGGAACCAGCTCTGTAATCGCCTGTTTTCCTACAACTGCCCTCTTCCCCTATGCTTTCGCACAAACCTCTTAGGTTGGACCTCAGCCGAAAGGCGGTTTTAAACGTTTCCTATTCATCTGTTTTGTTTTTCTTCCAAGAGATGGCTGACACCTGACCCGCGGGGTTTATTCCCTGCTCCTGCCTCCTGGGCCTGATCCCCGCTCATTGTTAAAACTCGAAAAGGAAGGGTTCCCCATGGCCCTGGCAGGCGGCGGCCTTTTCCTAGCGAAACAAGCGCTTCCCTCCTCCCGCTCCAGGCCTTTTCCCTCTGGCACCCCGGTGGAAACCTGCCACGCGTGTCAGTGTCTCGCCCCTTGAAGAAGCATCCCTCCTGCCTTCGTTTAATGTCTCATTGTCATTATTATTATTATTATTACTACTACTTTTAGTTCATTTTTCCTGACCTGGTCTGAGACCCGAGAGAGGACTTTGCCTGGAAACTTCGTGTGGAAATACTGGGCAAACCTGAATTCGTGAGAAGAGGAAGGACGCAATGTTTCCTCCTCCCTTGCTCCTTACCTCGCCCGATACCCTGGCCGTGCACACTCACCCCCCCCCCCCCCCAGCACATGCACATTTGTGTCCAAGGTTATTCACTAGGTGCCTGATGTATTGTTATATCACATGCCGGCATGTCCACGGACGCGCTCGGGTTTGTATTGCTGTCTACATGACAGATGGTGCTCTGTGAGGCCGCAAGAAGATACGATTCAATTTTCTTTTGAAAGGCACGTTCGCATTTATTTATTTACTTAGCGCCCCCCCTTTTCGCGCAGGGAGGGGAGAGGAGGGAACATTTAAAGGAATGGAAAAGTTCGGCAGCTGCTTTTAAGCTTTGGTTTCTTTTTAAATCCCACGCTTAAAAATAGGCTCTCTCCAAAACATCCCCCCCTTCGGGCGCTGGCAAATCGCTGCCCGTGCAATGACCAGCAGGAAAGGAAACCAAACCAAAAAGGAAGGGAAACGGAGAGAGAAGAGCAGGGGGAGAGCCCCGCAGATACATCAGACCCCTTCCTTTGGGTTGGGGAAATAAATTTCCCCCCTGGCCTTGTTATGTTTAGAGAGCCTTGAGCTGTGTATTTAAGAGCATCATGTCGGTAGTCTCGCTCCCATAGAGCGTTACCGAAAAAGAAACGGTTAAGCAGAGCTTGGAGGGGGAGGAAATACGATGTTAAAATAGGAAAAGAAAAATAAATCGACCTAATATTGAGCTACTGGATGTTAACTTGTTTGGTAAAAAATATGGGATTTTTCATTGCTTTCCGGGCCTGTTCCTACACCCAAGAAAACAGGGGGAATAATAGGGAGAGGGTAGCTTGCGCTGAAGCTGCCGTCAGACGCCAGCCTTTGACGGGCATGGCGAATGCCCGGGATGGCGATGGTGAATGACAGGACATCATTTATCCCCGGTATTGCTCTCGTTGGCGCTCCCTGAAGGAGCAGCAGCTCTCCCCCCCCAACGCCGGGCTCCAGCGGAGCGGCGGCAGCCGCCGGTGACGGGGGCAGGCGCTAAGGAACCGACATGTCCCCTTTACCCGTGCTCGCCTATCCCCCGGTACCGGTACCGGTGGCGGGGGCCTGACCCGCTCTCTCCTCTGCTCTGTCCCGGGCAGGCTCCTCCTCCGCCCCCTCCAAGATGATGCTCAGCCCTGACCAAGCTGCCGACTCCGACCACCCCTCCTCGGCTCCCTCCGACCCGGAGTCCCTGGGCGGCGCGGACCCTCAGCCGCTCAGCTGCTGCATCTCCGACCCGGAGCCCGCCGAGGGCGGCGGCGGCGGCAGCGAGGGCCGGGGCGGCGGCGTCGGGGAGGGCCGGGTGGGAGGCCGGCCAGGGCTGCACCCGCCGCCGCTGAGCCGGGAGGAGAAGCGACGGCGGCGCCGAGCCACTGCCAAGTACCGATCGGCGCACGCCACTCGAGAGAGGATCCGAGTGGAGGCCTTCAACCTGGCCTTCGCCGAGCTCCGCAAGCTGCTGCCCACTCTGCCCCCCGACAAGAAGCTCTCCAAGATCGAGATCCTGCGCCTAGCCATCTGCTACATCTCCTATCTCAACCACGTCCTCGACGTGTAGCGCCCGACGGACCCCCGGAGCCCCGCAGCACTCCCCAACCTCTCTCCTCGGGGCTTCTCCCTCCCGGTGCGGTGCAGCCGACGGAGACACCAACCCCCCCCCGCCGTTTATCGACAAGAAGTGTAAAACCGGATTGTTTCTTCAGGCTGTCAAGTGCCCCTTTATATATATATATATCCAAAAAAACCATCTACTTGTGACCTTAAACGTGTGACTCATGGGTGCAGTTAAAAATAACTATTTTTTATTTATGGTAGAAGGAGTCGATAATTTATTTTTTTCCAAGATTTATTTATTTTTCAGAGTGGTGGCGATTTTACTTTGGATACTTTGTGCCAATTCGTTTCTATAGTCGGGTGTTTACACTTTCTCCGTGTGGAACGTTATGTTTAACTTTACGAGTGTTTGTTGGGATGGATACAGTGTTCCTTTTCCTTTATTTATTCCTTTTAATTCATCCCCCCCCCCAAATTATATTGCACTTGTGTATGACAAACCTCCCCTGTTTATATTTTATATCTAACAAGGCATTTGCTCTTGGCCTTTCCCCCCCCTTTCTTTTCTCGTGTGGTATGGACAACCACTAGCACTTAACTAGGAGAGGTTTTTTAAACACTTGTTGTTCTTCTGATCTATAGTTACGTCTGGAAAATACTTTGCAAATCGTTTATAAGAGAAGTAGTATCTTTGTGAGGTGTATATGTGCGTGTGCGTGTACATGCATGTGTGGGGGAGTGAGCGCCGGTGTGTATGTGGGTTGGTATATTTTTAGGAAAGGACTTTTTTCCTAAAGAAAAAAAAATAGAAAAAAAAAAATAGAAAGAAAAAGTAAATCCAGGACTGCTTTCCTTTGTGACAACCAAAAAAAAGATATTCTATAACCTGAAGATGTTCCATGTTCTTTGCTGTGAATCTCTTAAAACAGGAAGCGCATTTGAAGGGACGAAAGAGAAGAGAGAGGAAAAAGAAAACAAACCACATCTGCTATCCAAAGATTTTAGTCTTTTTCAGGGTTTTTTTGTGTGTCTCTGTTGCTTTATATAATGCAATATTTTGTAGTGAAAATAGAAAAATCTGGTTTCTATCTGATGCGTTTTTCATATCTCTCATGAATGGTGAGCTGTTTTGCATATAAATAAAAGTATCAAATAAAAGCTGTTTTTTCCTAATTCTTTTTCCCTGTTGATCTTTCTATATGACAGAGATAAAATGCCCTTAAGATTACAGGGATTGCAAAGGCTTCTCAGGTTGTGGGTGGGAAAGCTTCAACAGGTTACTGCTTCTTCTTAAGGACACTCAGACTGCAGCCCCTTGCATGGATTCCCTGCTCCAGCTACTGTCACCTGGCTGCACTGCCCAGTTCCACATTGCGCATAGGACTGCTATCCCCAGCTTCTCCCAGTCACATCATGATTGGCATCTGGTCACACATTCCAAAGTTTAGACTGCAAAATCAAATCTGATGCTTCCAAGCATCCGTTTCACCACATTGCGCTTCGATACATCTGACCTTGCAACCAAAACGTGGGTGTTTTGCCCTGCACTGCATCTTCTGTCTCATGTTTAAATTCAGTTCCCTGGCCAGGTCCAATTCTACTGGAACCAAGTAAAAAAATCTTAGGCCCTTTCCCTGTCTCTGAAAACCTCAATCATACTCCTTAATATAAGGCTTCACTCCCAAAGCTTGTTGTTTGAAACATGGCAGAGACAGGCTCTTTAACAGACAGATTATTACCTGAGTAATGGGAGACCTTTGTGCCATCTCATTTGTTAAATCCTTTTGCTGTTTACTGAAAGGGGTTAATTTTACCTATAATTTGAATATTACCACTCACTGGGAAGGCTGCATCTCCCATTGTTACTTGCTGGAGAGAAAAAACCCTCCTCTCCTCCTCTCCTCCTCCCATTTTTATGGCTGACACTTTGCACAGTGGTTTAATTAAGTGCAGGGCTTGACCAGCTGAAAAGCTCCATACAGAAATACCTGTCAGAGAGGCTGTTAATTCCACTTTCTAGCAATGTACGTTTCCCACATCCCAAGGGATCCCAGGCAGGTTTGGTAGTTCAATGCACAGTTTCCAAGTCCTGTATCTTTTGGGGCAGCTCCAATGACTTTGGAGCTGGTTTTCTTTGGGACAGGCTTTTTTCTTAGTTTCTGTCAACATCTGTATCGAGATTGATGCTAACTGCCTGAGTGATAATATGAATCCTGCCATTCAGTAAGCCTTCATGCTACTAACATGGGGGGGGGGGGCTTAGATAATAAAAAGGTTAATATATGATTTTATTCTTGAGCATGGGAACGCACTTCTTGGGCAAAAGAGTGCTCTAATTTACCTTACTGATAATACTATATTACCTTACTGGCTGCAGCCACTGGTGGGACATGGGCTATGGGAAAAGGAGTTATGAACCCAGCACTCCCCATGGCCACGCTCCCACATCTGGAGGCCTTGCAAACATATCAGGTCCCAGCCTGAGAGGTGTTCAAGACAAGGCCATTCAGTGAAGATGCTGTGGACCAAGCAGTGATTATTAGCCCAGGGCCTTGAGTTTCCAGCTGCGGGACTCTGTGCCCAAGCAATGAGCCAGTGAGACTCTGTATTGTCATCATAGGACAGGGTAGTGTGGAGATGTCTGGGAACAGGTTAGGTTTGGAAATAAGAACATCCTCTGGGTCATCCCATTCCTGTCATCCCCACATACATCAGAGCGCCTGCTTGCGCTCAAGAGAGAGGGCAGGAAGCGTTTTGATTTTAATGGTATCCACAGGATCAAGTCTCAAATTTAACTAGCAGAGGGGTCAGGGCTCTTGATAAGACATATCCTTTTCTTCCAAAGGTTTATCTGATGGAAAATACTGCTTCTTCCTACAAGCCCTTCCTCACTTCCATCTCTCACCACCTTATTTATATCCTCTCACCACCATAACATCATCCCAGCCACTTCAGTTTTTCCTGCTGGCACCAAGAAGGAACCTCATTCTCATCTAGCAGTTGAGGTTTGTTGAAAACAAAATGGAGTTTTTTCACCCCCATCCCATGCCTTCTTTTACTCTTGAGAAAGACCTGAGCAGTACATGCAAGCTGCAAAGCCAATGCAATAAAAAGGCTGCATGGCTAAGTGCTCATAAGCCCAGATTTATGAAGAATGGGTAAACAACCTTAACTCCACCTCATTGCAAGTCTGTGTTAGATAGCAGTAAATCCACTTAAATCATCAAAGTTACTTTACCTACATATACGTTGCTTCAGCAGTACAGGAACAAATGATCTTGAGTGACAGTATTATAGGGGGAAGGGGGTGAAACTGCTCGATGGAAGTTTATATCATGCATGGTTAATGCAACAGTTGACAAGGAAGAAACACAAAGTTAATATTTCCTGCTTTTTAGGGACTAAAGCTACATTCAGATATCTTTCTTTCACATTTAACAAACAGCTTATCCTATGAGCCAAGAAAGATAGCATGCTCAAAGAAAAGCCAGAGCACTACTCCTGGACCTTTAGCTGATGCCAATAGAGGTGCTGTAATCCTGACTCAGGATATAAAACATTGCATGGAAACCTCTGGCAGTCACAGAGAAGAAGAACTTCCAATGGATAGACCTGGAATATCCAAGTACAAGGGATACCCAGTGATCCTTTAACATAAGGTGGTTATGCCTATTAAGACACATTTGTGAGCCTATATGGACATACATGGGCATGGGGTGCAGTGTGCACACACATCAGTATTGCTAGGAAACAAGGCATCTAATGCATTCATCTGAATCCTGGGAAAAGATCCCAAGCCTCATACAGCAAATGAGGACAGGCAGCAAACTAAAAGTAGTTCCTACAAATAAACATACCAGTTTCCACAGGACTGTAGAGCTAAGAGGGAGCTGTTTCTATGAGTATCACCTACTTACCTAGAACACAGACTATCCCAAAATACAGACTTACATTTATGCTGCTATTAGATATACATATACAAAAGGAAGTGTTTCTAGGCATGGGCCATCACTCTCTAGCAAAGTGCATGGTATATGTGCACTCAGGATCACACTACTCACAAGGCACAAAGTAGCATCTTACTGCTTGCATTAAATAGTGGGTGAGCCAGGTAGGATATTACCACTGATACTTAGAGCAGAGAAATTCTGAGGGTCTTGGATGCGATTTGTTATCTTTGCTGTAATTGTAGCAA
Source organism: Forpus xanthops (assembly GCA_032466535.1). Taxonomy (NCBI): domain Eukaryota; kingdom Metazoa; phylum Chordata; class Aves; order Psittaciformes; family Psittacidae; genus Forpus; species Forpus xanthops. Next base: position 49,555 of record JASSUY010034333.1, read on the forward strand.
GTGTGTGTGTGTATGAGGGAGACATAAAGCCTTCATGGGGGGGAAGGGAGCTGAAGAGGATGTTGTATATGAAATTCAACAAAGAAATGGATCTTTTCCATTATATAGCCATAAAGAAACCCCTGTGACATTCTATCTATCCACATATCTATCCATCTAGCCACCCTGTAACTCAATTAAGCCAGTCCTTTTAGGGTGAATAAATGTGTTCTAATATCAGCCATTATTTTTCAGTACTCTCACTTTATTCTCCAGGGTGGGACAGATCAATAACCACAATAGCAACCGACCCAAAAGGAAAAGGCAATCTCTTGGCACTTCTTTATTTCTTCAGAGGCGATTTCATTTCTCCTGCCTCTTTCCCTGGTGACGGATTTTGCCTTTCCTGCCCAGCATGGCCCTGTTGTTTTATCCTGGGCTCTATTTGCATGTGGGCTTCAGATTCGTCTTTGGCTCCTTGCTCGGTTTGGGATGAGACCCTCCTGTCCCCAGAGAGGGGGGCAGGTGTTGCTCCAGTCGAGCGAACGGAACCAAATTACAGGACCGTCTGTCGCCTCCTCTGGGAGCCGGCGGAGGGAGGGGAAGGAGGGGAGGGGAGCGGGATGCCGTGTGACAGCAAAGAAAAGCAGAACATCATCCTGATGCCGATAAGAGCTGGAAAACACGAGTCGCCCCAGCCCACAGCCCCACCCCAAACCAGGCAGCAGCCACCTGAAAGAGAAATGTCAGGAGCAGGGACAGAAATAAACTGAGTCACTGGGCTGGAATAACTCGAGCTTTAAGTGAAAGAGAGCTCAGACCCCGTCCACTTTCAGACGCACTAGTGCCGGCACAAAGTTGGGACAGATAACGCTGCCTCTTTCTCAGCTCCCTGCTGTGCTCTTTGATGCCTCCTCCTCTATCCCTCTAGAGCAGCTTCCTCTTCCCACCGCTGCTCTCCATCGGCTCCCTGCAGCCAACCTCCACAAGCAGCTCCTCGTTTCCCCTCCTGTCTCCCATCCCTCCCCACATCCATCCTGCTCTTCAAGGTCCCTGAGAGATGCATGAATCCATCACCACCACCAGCCCATGCCCTGCAGTGCCACAGAGTCTTGCTTCTGTGGGGAGATGCTTGGTGCTGCAGCTCAGGGGCAGAGTGACAGGGCTGGTCGCTTGCTTCACCTCCAATCTGTGCAGTTTTACCCAATCAGCCTGAGAGAAATAGCTCTTAGAGTGGCAGGGCACAGAGTCACTTGTACAGCAACAAGCGACAGCTGTTTTGCTGTTCCTCACTGAAACATGAGGATCATCAGAGAAGAAAAAGCTGCTCCAGGGAGAATTCAGAGGAGACCTGGGAGAAGGATTGAAAAAGGTGGCACTGAAAGTGCTTAAATGAAAGCAAAAGCAGTGCAGGGTGAAAGACGGAAAGGCAGAAGAAGCCAGGTCACATAGATAGAAGGACCGCATCAATTAGAGGATGAAGGATTTTGTGTGAGGGTAGTGGGCTGAATATGTGAACCTAGGGCATATGCAGGTGAAGCAATGAGAAAAAAACACACATGAAAAGGCAGGCAGCAAACATGGGGAAAGATGGCAGCAGAAAGTGTGAGGAGAAGGATGTGAGCATCTGGGAAGAGCTGCTAATAGAGGTAGATGGGGAGAAGATGGTCTGACAAGCCAGAAGCAGCAGCTTGCTCTACGAGTGAGTTCAGTCAAGGAATAGACGCCAGGCAGGAAGAGAACTGGAAGAAATCATTATTTAGACATTCAGGACTACTAAAGACTGATCACCACAACTTTAATCATGGCCAGAGAGATGGACAGGGGCCGAAAGGCAAGGAGTTTGTCATATAACATCTATCCTACAGAGAAGCCCTCCATCTTCCTCCTTGCTCGAAACTATTCTGTGCTCTGAAGTGGCAGAATGATTTGCAAAGCCCAAAGCTAGAGCTCAGCACAGGCTCACAGACAAGATAAGCACCAAGAAAGAAAGAAAAGAAATGCAGAGCAGAGCAGGAAAGAGCAGAATTCAACTGCATGCAGACACAACATTCAAGGACAACTCTTCCCCATATCTCAGGTGTAATAGTCCCAACTTCAAAGGTTTTCTGCCTGTTTGAGAAATTTCAGGATCTAAGACAGGCTTCAAGATTTTCCCAGAAATGACTCCTATAGGATACAGGCACAAACCTGAATTGGGCTTTGATTGTTCCAGATAATAAAGACAAGGACTGACCATGAAAAATTGTAGGACTTGCAAGACTGATAAAATAGCACAAGAAATTCAACCTAAATGAAGGGATAAAGGTGATGAATGCAGGGAGGAACACTTCTGACTTCGCATATAACTGAGCAAGCACAGAAGCAAGAACTTGTAGTTTTGATAGGTAGTTTCATAGTAACATCAGCCTGATGCTTGGTGGCATGGAAGAAGAAAATGAAATGTTAGATATTATTATTATTGCAGAAAGAACGAAACAGGTAGAGAACAAAACAGAGAGCATCATTATGCCTTTGCCTAAAACCAGAGAAAGTCTGGATCCTGAATACCATGCGCAGCTTTGGTCCTCCAGTCTTTCACTACAAATACAGTAGAAGTCCAAAAGCATCTGAGAATGACAGCAAGGGTAACCCAAAGTATAGAATAGCTTCTGTACAAGGACTGACTAAGTAAAAAGGACTGGCGTAGACAACATTTTAAAGAAAGATGTTGTATTCTGGTTAGGAAGGGTGTGGTGGAAAGGAATCGGTTGTTCTCTATCATTCTTCCAATACAGTTCGATAGCAAGAGGCATCAAATGAAGCTGTCAGGTACCAGGTTCAAAACAAACAAAAGGAGGTGTCTCTTCTCATCATGTGTAGTAAAGCTGTGGAGTTTCTTCCTTTGGATGTTTTGAAAGCTTAATGTTACAGGAGTTCAAGGACAGAAGCTTACAGAGAGAAATCTGCTGAGGGTTTTTAAATGAATAGAAATTGCTTCCAACTCAGGCTCTCCACAAGACATAGATGGCTGAAGGCCAGCAGACTTCTTGCAGGAAGTATCAGATTCACCTCTGCTATTGTGATATTCCCCAGGCATCTGTTTTGGGGCCTATTTGAACTGGGATGCTGGGCTTGATGGATGCTCAGTCTGGCTCAGTGCACATCTTGTGTACATCTTCGTGATCTTTGATAAATGCCAAGTTCTTTCAAGCCTCAGTCTGTTTGGACCTGAACACAAAGGCTCTCTGTATGGTGAGTCCCCAGTGAGTCAATGTAATAAGATAAATATGATCTTTTAGACTCGAAGTCTACATCCTCTAGTTCAGCCTATATCAGAGAAAGCATAGCTTTCAAAGAAAGTATCTTAAAACACCTCCCATTCCAGGGCTCCCCCCCAAAGCTCATCAAAGGATTTCTTCAGAACTACCACATTTCTTGACCGCTGAAGTAGCTTCAATGTACAAAGTAAATCACTGCAAGACATCCCTACCCCATTCATCCTGTAACAGTATCCAAGATTTGAATCTTACTCTGTAAAGGTGAATTTACCTCGCTTGACCTTTTCTTGAGTCATTTTTAAACCAGCTCTCAGTGGTGTGTTTACAGTGCATGATTGACCTAAAGACACTAATTAATACCTCCTCTGTATCATTCCAAGATATCCTGGTGTCCTGCTACCAAACAACTTGACTCTCAGTAGCATTCAAAAGGTGCAAGTCCTACAAGAAACACGATTCAGAGTACAGATTTACAAGCTCTCAGAGTGCACAGCATTATGAGGGGCCAAAGCAGGGGCAAGTCCCATCAGTTGCACAGGGATGCTAGCAATAGGCTGCATTGTAGCCAAAGGGTAGAACCCCTTGTAAGCTTTTTACCCATGCAGATGGTGTCAGGAGGCTCTTAAATATTTCAATCAGAAATAGAGGTTCAGGTGTGAGCCAGCACACTATGAGCTACTGAGGCAAATCTGAGTGGGGTGAATATTTCACAGTCTCAGTATCTGAAACCTAAGGGGCATTCATCAGCAATCTTAGAAGACAGACTTTCTAGGGTAGGGCTAAGCCATGCTGGTGGGATGGCACAGAGAAACCTGCATTGCTTGCTAGCATAAACAAGATGTAATAGCATTCATTGCCTTTCTACTCAGACAAACTGCATTTAATTACCATGCGTCCAAGTTGCAGTAAGCTGGATGCAGATAGATATGAAGTAAATTGAAAGGAAATGGATTTTATGTGACAATGTAGAAAGGAAAAGCACATTAAGGTAAAGATGATTAGGTGGATTGGAAGAACCCTGTAAAAGATAATTGCATTCGAAACAACAGCATCTTCAACAGGAAAGTTTCTGTCATGTTAGTTACTCCACTATCACACTCAGAGAAGTGTCCATGTCAGATTGGCTTCTTCTTACTCTGCATGGTGGCAACTTGAGTTTCTTTAAGTTGCAGCTTTTGGGTTTGACTGACACCAGCAAAGCCATTTCTCTGAATCTCTGAATCTCACAACCAGTCTGGTATCTCTCTGTGTCTCACATCCTCCTGGGAGACAACATATGCTTCCCTTTTCCACCCTTTACGTGTGTAGACTGCAAATGCTCTGTCAGCAGTATAAGGGTCTGACCCACACAGCAGGAGAATTCACAACCTGCCCAGTCCCACACTGTCTCTCCAGATGACCTGTCCCACCTAGCTCCATCTCACCATGAGAGGTATATAAACCCTTGGCTAGCACAGGTGGTTGCTCAGTCCCATGAGGTGACTGAGCTATTCTGGTATGTGCCTTCAGAGAAACAAGAACTGGCTCTTACTGTGTGAGAGTAGACACATGAGCATCTAATCGCTGTTTCTAGCAGTGACATATGAAGCACAGAAAGGGAGCTGAGCAGGACTCTGCCCATCTGTAGTCAGCCACTTAAGGCATATTAAATCCATTCACAAAACTAGGAGCCAGCTTTTAAGGAGCTCAACATCTCAGGCTGTTTTGATGCAGAGCTGTGGGTTAGCCTCTGCTTTACTGCTGGCCACTGTGTTACAAGAGCAGAAACTCTAATTACTGAATGTGAGTAAAAGGTTGCACCCTTCAACAAGTATTCAGAGGAAAGAAGGTCACCATCATCCACTCCTAGAGTGGATGTACAGTATGATGTGGGTCTCAATATATGCTGCACCCCAGCTTTCTTACCTGCTTGTCCCAAAAGCCAGTTACTGATATAGTTCACCATATAACAGGATCCCTGCTTGACACCATAGAACTTTGAATAAATACCTACAAAAAGCAGAAATATCCAGTGAGTCTCTGGATTAGCTTGTTCAACCATGTCTACTGTGTCCTAATGTCTCCTTTGAGAGAGCAACCGCATGGCTGGTAAGCAGCAATAAGTCTGCTCATTGTGGTCGAGTTACGTCAACTGTCTCATGATTCTGCTCTTTTTGATGCCCTTCCAAAGAAGAGGGATGCTTCACTCCAGCTTCATTTTCACTGGTGGTGTGAGAAGACATTCCTTATTTCTTCACTGTATGCATCTATCTGACAAGTCTACTTGGTAGCAGTCTTCTGTGGCAGCAGGGCTAATCCCACCATTTGCTACTTGGGCTCCTACCATAAAGATGAATAATAGCAAATCATAATAGCAGTAAGAATCACCTATTATTTGTCTTTTCTTGGCATTTTGTGTGTATGCTGTAACCATCCTCCTGTTTAGCAGAGCCTGTATCTGCTGAGGAGATACCTATGCTAGGGCCCTGTTGAAGTCCAGGCCTGACACTTTCATTAGTGCCTAATATTTTCATCAGTGTCTACAAGTTTGATTGCTGTTAGTGATATTCTTGGTGCTCAACACAGATTAGTCTTTCCACCCTTGCTCTATTGTTTCACCTTGTGGTTTTATACAGACCCACATTTCTGTTCATATTTCATTTGCAGTAATTATACTGTTTCACTCATGGTAAACCTCATATATCTGTTACTTCTCTCCAGAAATCTGACAAGCTCCATCAGCTCCCTTGATGTCATTGGCCTCCTGATGCCAGCATGAAACACCTTTGTCTCTTCTCTTTGATTTTTTCAGTTCCTGAATACCTTTCATGTATCCCTTTGAACATATTTTTCTTGCCTACCCGGCTGTGTTAACTTCTCTTTCAGGCACATCATTTCCATCATAAGAAATACACCGTTTTGCTTGTCCAGCTGGAAACTCCAGCTTTTTCTGAAGTTGCTCCAAGCCACCAGTCATGTTATTTTTGATTCTTCCCAATATCCAAATATCACCTCTGCAGACTAAGTATCTCTGTATCACTACCTTCGCTGCTGTTTTCCTGGAAGAGGAGTAAGATGTGAAATGCAGCTTGAATGGCAGTAGAAGGAAAGGATGTTTCCTGGAAAGGGTGTTGAACACATGCCAGTGAGCACTCTGGTATTCTAAATCCTTATGCTGGAAGCCTGATGTGTACATCACATTCAAGTCATGCATTTGGGGATCACAACAAATGTCTCTGGTGGCCTGCAGTGAAAGATATTCCCTTTAGTTTATTTGTTTCACACCAGAAACTAAAGGAAGATTTTTATCTGTTTCAGCTATGACACCAAGTATCAACTTAATTGACTTTTCACCTTGCTCAGTGACTCCTGATGATGTAAGTCTACCTGGATACACTTCTGGTCACTGATGAAATGTAAAAGAAACTTTCTTGTGGTTGTCCCTTGGCTGTATTCCTACAGTCCATGCTTCATGCTCTTTTCTATGGTACCCAGTGCCAAAACAGCCCCATATGATTAAAACCACTGCAGGGAAAATGCAGCCAGGGGCTGCACACTCCTTTGCACCATAGGAATGGGTCACACACAGCGGTCATGCACGATAAGGATGGACAGAGAGTTTGGCTGTTAAACTCCAACAAAACTCTGCTGGGCAAGTGCAAATGAGACCTACTCTGGTTTTCTTTGGAAGCTCACAATGTAGCCAAAGTGGTATGGCGTTTCAGGCTATGACAGAAGTCATATCCGCCGCTGTGGAGGCCCTTTCAAGCCAGATTTCTAGTGCCTGCTCTGTAGAAGCTTTAGATCTTCTCGAAGAAAGGCACTGTGAGTCAATTTTAACCTACAGATACATCTGTTTCCTTTCCTCTAGACTCCTTCTGAGAAGCTGCTTTTGAACTGCTTCAGATTAAACCCAGCTCCCCCAATCCAAACCACCAGAGACATCTATGACAGTGGATCTCTGCCTCAAGGGTTACATCTGACTGTGTTGTAAGACTCTGGGGACAGATTCTTATAATGCAACCAGCTTTGTAGAAAGCATTGTCAAAAACTGCATTTTCTTGTTTTCTATGAATAACTGTTGCAGAAAGCAAGTACAGGAGCGGAAAGGAACTGCCTATTGATCTGTGCCTATCTGCAATGCTAGGGGTCCTTTTCCTGCCACAATTATGTAGTGTGAGGTGTTCCTGCCCACGGCAGGGGCCTTGGAACTAGAAGATATTAAGGTCCTTTCCAACTCAAACTGTTCTATGATTCTATGATCCTGTCTTTTCAGTAAACGAGGTACTGTCATAATCCCTTCTTCTTTTAACCACTGTGCACACCTATTGGCGCATTAATCCCTAGTAATCACCTCTTGTGGTTGTGTGATGGATGAACTCAGCAGAAGCATCTCCTGCTGGTAGCATGCAGTTAGGCCAGGATCAAGGGGTCTGCTTTTGAATGATAGATAAGATCATTCTACATGTGTGATGGGTCCTCTGTGAGAAGAGGTGTAGAGAGGAGAAAGGATGCGCTGTTCATGCAGATTTTCTATGCTAGATCAGCCCCAAGCATCAACTTGCAAAAGCAGGTTGCTCCTGATTGCTAGCGTTCAAAAGGCAAGGGTCCTAAAGGAGTAGTGCTGGCCGGTTCTACAATCCCCACACCTTGTTTAATTCTGCCCTAAAGAAGAATAACTGATCACCACTGCAACAGAAGAGCTCCTGTCTGAAAGGAGCATGGACCTGCCTTGCTTGGAGTGGGAATGCCAACCAGGGGAGGATTTCATCCCTAAGGAAACAGCTCCACCTGTGTGACTGAAATGAAATGGAGACATTTAGAAAAGTTTCTAAAGCTTATGTGAGCATAACCACTGCCTGTTCTCATTGCTTTTTAACTGTGCTTATTTGCATCTCTATTGACATGGAGAGGTCAGCTTCAGCTTGCTCACTAGTTTTGGTCTGTTTAATTTTTCTGGGTCCCTCTCTTTAAGACAGAGGGAGTCAGGCACCCCCACATGCACATCAATGAACTTGCTGGATTGCTAAGGGATGATGGACGGTTTTGGTGGGACCTTGGGTGACATGGTCAAGTGGAAGGTGCCCCTTTCCAATCCTAACAACACTATGATCTATTTCTGAAATGATCACATATTCTCCTTCTGAAAATCTTGGCAAGGACCAGACCCTGTGCGTTGCAAAACTCTCTCTTCTCCTCCTCAAGACTGATTCTATTACTTTGCTGTATTTATTGCAACCTGGATGATTATCCCAGGTGAATATCCCTTTAAGAGTCTAACACTGCTTACCCATGTGCTACCTGCTCAATGGAAAAGAACTGGTGAATCTCATTTCTTCACTCACCAAAGATTCCCCTGCTTCCCTTTCCATCGTTACATTTCTGGAAGCTCTTTTCCTTCTTTTTATTTGAGTCCTGGGGGTCCCCTGAGCTCCATGATTGCATTTAAAACAGACACAATGACATTATGAAGCATTAAACTAATGGCATTTGAAACCATTTTTCTCCCGTAAACCATTATGATGTCCCTGGAATGGCTGGCAAAGTGCTGAGCACCAGCACCGCCATCCAGGGCTGCATCCTTTTCTGCCATCAGTACCCACTCTGGGATTCAAGGTGCCATCTCTTGTGCTGCTCTCGCTGTAACTGCCCCCAAGAAAGCTGTTTTGATCTTCAGATGAGTTGTTTGGCACAACCATAATGACAAATATGTGGATAGGGGGTTAACCATGAATTGCAAAGTACCCATCAAATCCCCAAGGTGGAGAGGAATATATCTTCCTTCACACCCTTTTGATGTATAGTTAATTACACGGATCTGGAACTGTTACCATGTGCAAACACAGTGAAAATTGACTTTCTAAGCCAGCCCTGGCCCTGCTGCATATGTCACTTGCTCTAGCCCAAAACCTGTCTGTACATACACAAATACATCATCAGTGCTGTTTTAGACCCATTTGGTAATTCAGCTTTATACAATGTTAGAGGGATAGAACAGAATATAGCATCCTTCCGGCCTGACGCAGCTTTTATAAAAAGAAGGAAAAAAAAATAAACTCCAACTTATTTTATATTGGTTGTTCTTTCTCTTGCCTGAATAAAAGCTTTAGCACAGCTTGAAAGGGTTGCATGTGCTGAAATGTAGCCCAAGGATATGTGTTATTATCCATCCCCTCTTGACCAGCAGGGTCTCGGCTCTCTCTCCCTTTCAGCCTTTTGTTTGAACAGATGGGATTGGGGAACGAAGGGAAAGAAAGGCAGTCTGTTCTCATTAACGCTCCCAGTACACAAACACAAACCTGAGCACAGGGGACCTACAGAACAGGACTGCTTCCACTCCATACACATCCACTGCGACCATATGTACCCGCACACAAAGGCAGACAGAAGACATACATTGAGCCAGCTACTAGGCATTTACCAAGGATGTCTCCTCACCAACTAATTAAATATATATGTATCTTTCTCAAAAGCCTTCCTCATAGGTAATTTCCTTTTTATTCTGCTGCACAATTTAAAAATGTAACCTTCAACTGATGTGGTGTTGAGGCTGTTCTAAAAGAAAGATTGTCATCAAATCAGCCTAAAACCTGAGCAGGGAGCATTCGTTGTGTCATGGGCTGATGTGAGCTGTGTGAAGAGGCTTCAGGCTAAGCCTGCCAGACCAGGGTGAGGTTCATCCAGCCCGGCTTTCTGGAAAGGGCCAAGGCTGTTTCTTCTGGGAAAGGTGCTCAAAAACTGGTGTTCAGCCATGATAGACTCCCTGTCCATTGAGAACATCTCACATGTTCTGTGGCTAGGGTAGGCTCTGAAACTTCAAAGCCAAGTTCTTGTTTGCATTACGGCTCTTGCATATTTTTCCATATAGAACCACAGACTGGTTTGGGTTGGAAAGGACCTTAAGATCATCCAATTGCAACCCCCCTGTCATGAGCAAGGACACCTCACACTAGACCCATGCTGCCCCTGCTGATAGAACAGGGAGCCCCCATTTAAACAAAAACTTGGTGCTTCATTTGAACCGTGAGTGACCACTGGCCTCAGTATCTCCTGTGGCAGCAAATGCCTGAATGGGCAGCATGTGGGGAAACATGTCCTCCCAACAACGCTTGACTCCTTGCTTTGGAGAAGGGCAAGCAGGTCTAAGCTCTGCAGCCTGGTGGTTCAGAGGTGACTGTCCACAGCCTGCTTGACAAAAACAAGCCACTTGAACTAGCTGGGCTTGCGAAGATGGGCTGTTGAGGAGGGTTCCTTAGCATCCCTGCATGACATACATCCATCATGGGTGCAAGGCACACACAGATGGCTACAGTGTGAGTGGCACATGGCAGTTCATTAAGATGCTGTACTGCAGCCGCACACCAGCTCAGACTATGGTTGGAGCCATGGCAGAGCAGGTCTCTGCCTGAGCATGGCAAGCTACACTAGATACAAAGCTTCTCCTCCTCCTCTTCCCCAGCAGTGATACTCACTGCAGCAAGGAAAGGGGTTTTGGGTAGCTCAGGTCTCGCTGCCTCCTCCTTTCTCCCCAGGTGAGCTCCATCTCCATTTGTGCTCACTGCCCTCCCCACCTCTAACTGTGTCAGGCCTGAAGGAAAGATGTGCCAGATATCTGCAGTTGCTTAAGAAGGAGCTCCAAGATCAGAAGCACTATGGGCAGTTGGTGGTTCTGAAACAAGCACCAGCAAAACCAAGTAGAGTCAGGAACCAATTATAGAATCATAGAATGGTTTGAGTTGGAAAGGACCTCAAGATCACCCAGTTCCAACCCCTTGCCATGGACAGGGACTGCTCACACTAGACCCCAAATAGTGTCCTTGGTTAAAACTCCTGGCTGATCTTAGTGTTTGATCCTGTTTCCCCAGGAGCGTTGCTATGCCCTGATAAACATCATATCTTTATTTAACTGTTGGGTAAAAAGGTGAGTGAAGCTCAAGAGTAGCTCTCCTCCTGCTGCAGTGGGCTGCTATGAGCTGGAAATATGGCAGGCTTTTTCCTCAAGTGTATAAAGAAACACCAGCATTTTATGTTCAGCAGCAGGTAGATCTATGTTTCATTACAGCCTTGGGCATTTGACATGTAGTCTCAGGAAAAGAGCTGTCATTTTTAACCCAGGTTCTGTGAGCATAGGGAAGACAGAGCAGAAAATGAAGTGATTCTCCTTGTGGGGTTGTTTGCAGGAAGATCACAGTGGGGCCAAGGCAGAGAAGAATTAGTACCTCTGCTCACAAGATCTCACGTGCTCCCCAGGCACTCAGAGGCAGGTTTCCATAGCTGCACACCTCCTGAACATCACTGCACTAACACATGTGCTTCAGGTTATTGCTAGCAGACAAGTGGCTGGCAAGACTCCTCCGCCAGCTGTTTTCCATGCAGAGTTGCCCAGTTTCAACAGATATAAGCAGCAGGGGCAGAGACCAAAGGCAGACCCCTGCTACATTACCGTGGACTGGCACAGAGCAAGCTGAAGGCTGATAGGTGGTTCCGTGTGTGGAGGGTCCAGGCTGCACATGAGCTATATCATGAAGGTGGAGGGTCCCATGCTGGTTCCATGGCAAGCCATGTCAGGCCTACTGCTCTTAATATCTCTGGAGCACACCTCCCAGTGTTCCCAGCACAAGACTGGGGCTGCAGGACACCAATACCTGCACTCAGCAGCATTCCCCTAAGGTCTGCCCACACCTCACAATGAACATCAGCTTTAATTGCCCAGCAGTTAAGGTAGGTAAGGTTTAGCAGGAGAGACCAAACCACCAGCCACAATTGTCAGTAGCCTGTAAGAACCACACTGTTACCTCCAGGCTGACACTTTGCCCATTAGCACATCTGCATGCACTAGGAATAGAAAATAGATGCTGCTCTTAAAAACCCAGTCAACCAAGGAACACAGGCCTCCAAGCTTTTCAAAGCAAAATACTTGAAGTTTGGGCTTTGCCAACATGATATAGCTCAGCAGCTTTCCCTCTTCCCAACAAGGAACAGCAATGCTTTCACAGCCAGACCATTACAAAAAAACTCTTTGCAAACGAATGAGTTTCAGATCAATGAAAGGATTTTGCTTCACCTTAAGAAAAAAAAAAATAGCTTAAGGGAGAAGCTGCTTGAAAATGAAACACTGAAATAGAGTACTTCAATGTCTTGGAGATGTCCCACCTTTAATTTACCTATGGGGAGAAGTGTCTGTACAATCAAAAGGAGCTTACAGTGCATCAGCAAAGGCAGCAAATGGTTTGGGCTGCCACGCATCCTTCTTCAGTTATGCTGTGTCATAGGAAGATTGCTTGAACTTCTCTCTCTGTGTGTGTTTATAAAATGTCCCAAAGCTATAACGGCAAGCCTGATAGGTCTAAAGTGATCCATCTTCTGATAGCTATACCTTTCCACTACAAGGTGCTACTAGCCAAGCTTCGAAACAGCATGTTGAAAGACAGCTCTTTGGTACAGCAAAGTTGCCACAGAAGTTTGTATGATGTTTTGCTCTGTCATGTACAAGAGAATCTCTTTCAGGCCATCTGTGTCTCAGAGCTCAGGACAACACTGTGCTACCTGCAGCGGCACAGGAGAGATCAGCCTGCACCAGGCTGTGTCCTGGTGCCACCAGACAATCACTGCTTAAGCTCCATCCCTCCACACTTGCTTGGGTCAGCAGCTGTCAGCAGCTGGATGCACCTTGCTGTACCCCAGCTCTCACATCATTTCAGACACCTGGAACAGAAACCAGCCAGGGTACCACCACCAACAGGACTCAGGGGGGCAAATCCCAAATGCCAGCTGGTAGTGAGGGGCCACCAGTAGCACTCCATGGGCCTATATATCTGTCAGTGTAGACATACCAGTTGACAAAGACTGAGGAATTACAAGTGGAGAATAAGCCCTCATTGCAGATAATGCCATCCACATTCTGGACTATACTAGGAGGAAGGTAGCTAGCAGTTAGAGAGAAATTGTTATCCACCCATAGCAGGGGGGTTGGAACTAGATGATCCTAAGGTCCTTTCCAACCCTAACTATTCTATGATTCTATCCAAATCTGCTTAGCACTCTTGGGGATGCATCAAGATATCGTGTCCTGTTTGGATTCCTCCCAGTTCCAGAGGGATGGCAAAGAACTTGGAAGCATCAACAGAGGTAGTGAGGGGCCTGGACCTATGAGAAAAGGTTATAGGACCTGGGCTTGTACCTTGGTGAAGAGATACTACTAGGCAGTATAAGAGCACCCTATACTTATTTCAAAAGGGAGTTCCAAAGCTGATGGAGACAAACTCTCATAGAGCATAAGTCACAGGCTGTGGAGATGATGCAGAGGCTTGAGGGAGAGTTCGGTGTGACAGCTCCTAAAAGCAGAAGGAGCCATTCAGGAGGCAGAGCTGCTGCAGGCAGTGTGTGACTGCCCTCTCTCCGAAGTTTTGCTTGAGATCAATAGCTGGAGGTCTCAGTTCAAGTCAAAGGTCAAGCATTTTCATTGAGCTTCAGAAGTTGTGATAACTTCCCTATGCAACAAGAAGCAGCTCCAGTAATATCTCAGCTCTGTGGAGATGCTTTTAAATTAGTCCTGGCTCTGGTTTTACATCGTTTCCCTCCATCTCCCTGTGTAATTCCCTTCCAAATGAGTGTGGGACCATGACCATCCTAACCCATCTAAGGTGTTTAAACTTGGATCACAGCTAATATAGAAGGGCTGGGGACAGCAAGTAAACCACCACATGTTAATTCGATTTGAAAATTGCACAAGTCCAAAGCCAAAGCTTCCCTTCATCTGAACTCTGCAGAACTGCTTATACGGATGGAGATCTGAATCATGTGTCTGATTGAACCTAGTGCTCCTCAGTGTTGATGGGGGAGGATGGGCTGACTGCTGGGCTGCAACTGCTGGCTGCTGCACTTCCTGATACTTCAGCTCTGCGTGGCCTGCCACTCGCTGTTGTCACTAGAATAGCTGAAACTGGGATGTTCAGCCTGAATGGGTCTTTAACTTTGCTGCAGCTTCTACCTGACAGCTCACTCTTTCTGTCAGTTACACAGAAACCCAAGGCACCCAGTGTAGCTATGGCACAGACTGACACAGGCTGCTCCTAGGTGCCAAGGAAAGGGAAACTGAGGTGGGTAAGGAGATCCTCCTAAAGTTGGGCTCCACCTTGCTCCAGAGCCCAGCTCCATGTCATCAGTAATCACAAGAGCTCAGCTTCCCAGCACCATTTGCATTCAAGCCTCTTGTGTCAATGTGATTAAGTGTCCCCAGGAAAAACTTGGTCCTCTGGTCTCAGCTGGTGACTGCACAGAGCGGACAGAGGAGGGAAGAAGCAGCCCATCTTGCAGTTCAAAATGAAACAGGATGGCTCTGCAGTGGCAGCACTGGCAGGAGGAGCAGCAGTCCCTCGGTGATGTCTGGACTATTTCCCAGAAGGGACAGCAAGGGCTGTGTAATCAGGCTCAGCTGGTAATCAGGCAAAGTCCAAAGCAGCATAAAAACTAAATTATCCCTTAGCCCTTCCAGCTCAGGCGAAAGGATATTGATAGGGGAGGCAAGGATGGCTGCGGGACTGCAGCTGCCAGCAGCAGCCCGTGCAGACGGAGGAGCATCTTTCCACCTAACCTGCCCCTAGCTCCATTGTCATTCAAATCGCCGGCGCCTGGCGTGCAAAGGCCGCCTGCAAATCCCAAACGCCCCGCTCAGCCACACACCAGCATAGCTGCGGGCACCCTGCGGCCCTGGGGGGGAAGAACACCATCTGTGCCTGAGAGGAGTCCTGCTCTTCACCCCGGCTTCCTCCTCTCCCTGGTCTACAAAGAAGGCGAGTGATGCCAGGCTGTCTTAGCATGAAAGATGGTCCCAGCAGACAAGGCTAAACCTGAGTCCAACTGCATGAGTAACCCTCCTGCTATCAGTGCTGGAAAAGTGCAGCAAAGTGGTAAATGCTCCATCCCTGGCAGTGTTCAAGGCCAGGTTGGATAGAGCCTTGAGCAACATGGCCTGGTGTGAGGTGTCCCTGCCCAAAGCAGGGGTTGGAACTGGGTGATCTTAAGGTCCTTTCTAACCCAAATCGTTCTATGACTATGATTTCACTTTGGAAAAGTTAAGAGTCTGCTTTAGTGCTGGATTCAGCCCTGGGAGAAGGCCTTTAAAACTGAGTAGACCCATCCCCGCCTATTTGAAACTCATAACCCTCAAAGTTACATGAGCGTCTTTAAATCACAAGATTTAATATAAATAAGCAGGCTTTTGTGAGTGGTTTTGGTTGCTAGGGGGCTAGCATTTTATTCTCTGGCTTCTGAGCCCTTCAAACTGTGCCATGGATCATGACTTCAATCTGCTTTCTGCTGAGGGGAACCCTTGGGTTTCAAAGTGAAAAGCCGAGGCATTAATTTCACAGTAGCAGTCAACTCCAAGGTCCTCTGTCTCACAGCCACTGTTTCCAGTACCTGAAGGGGCCTACAAGAAATCTAGAGGATGTTTTACAAGAGTAGGTAAGAATAGGACAAGGAGGAATGGCTTTAAGCTGAAAAGGGTACATAATATCCCTTCCAATCCAAACCATTCCATGATTCGACAATTCAGATTAGATATAAGGAATAAATTATTTACTATGAGGATGCTGATGTGCTGGCACACGGTGCCCAGGGAAGCTGTGGCTGCCCCATCCCTGACAGGGTTTAAGGCAAGGTTGGATGGGAGTTGGAGCAACCTGGTCTAGTGTCCTTGCCCATTGCAGGGGTTTGGAATGGGGCAAGCTTCAAGGTCCCTTCCAACCCAAACCATTCTATGGTTCAATGATCCTCACGTTGCAGCCACTCTACTGGTTGTGCATACACCATTTGTGGGGACCACACTGAAGTCCAGACCTCTGAAAAGCTCCTGATTAAAACATCACCCAGCAAAATGAAGAGAAGGTCCTCCTCGAGCTGGCCATGTTCTCTGAACTGGACCGTGCTGTAGCCCCATGAACGGCTGTCGGACAGACAGTGCTTACAGGTTAGGAATATCTGAGCTAGCAAGGGCAGGTGAGGAAGGAAAGAGCATCCCCCAACAGCGCATCCCACATCGCCCCCGCCGCCTCGTCCGAACACGGGTTTACCTGTTGTCTCTCGGTGCCTCCAGCCACTATCGGGTGATCGGAGCAGCGGCAGGAGCGGGGCTGTGGCGCCACCTGGCGGCCTGTGGCTGCAACAGTGCCTCTGGTGCCCTGGAGGGATCCCCACGAATGCGAGCTGGGGACTGCGGATGGGGTTCGTCAGGAGCTTGACACAGCAAGAACGGAGGAACACAGAAACCGATGGTGCCTCTTTGTTGAGGGTTATGCCAGAAGAGAACGTGTATTCCTACTGCTCCCTGTGGGGATGTCCCCGTAGCTTCTGAACTGGATGGACTGTTGCCTGAAAGTGAGGAAGAGATGAGAGTCTCAAAAATGCAGAATAATGCCAGCAGGCGTCGTGAGGAAAGGTGGGCAGGTGGCGGTAGAAGCTGGATATTGCCTGTGTTATTGATCTCAGCCCTTATTTGAGCGATGTAGTCTGTTCAGAAGTGAGAAACTGGGCATCTTCATGAAGGTTTGACTACATTAGCCCATGGGAAATCCATGTGTACACTGACCAGCAGCACCACATCTGCACCAGCCCCCGTGCATCCCTCATCATTTACTGTGGCAACTGGTTAAGCTGCTGCCTTAATCCCTGCCCTGCTTTTGTGCCACACATTGCACCACGGGTGTCTGCTCTTACAGCCAAGCTTCTCTGCGTGCTCTGCCAATGTAAGTGAGAGAGACTTGTTTCTGTTTCCCTGTTTAAGGAAGCAGACCCTGCAGGACTTTAGGAGCAGGACAGGAGCAGAGGAGTCAAGAACAGCAGGCCGTCCCATCCTCTACTTTGCCTGTGTCAGATGAGATGGAGAGATGAGCCCCTGTCACCTGCACCAGCGAGCACACCACCATGCAAGTGCTAAAGGATGCTATATCCCACCACCTAAGAGGATCAAAAGCCACCAGCTCACCCTGACGTGCTACTTACCCTACAGCTGCTGCTCTCAGTCTTCTGACAGAGCCAAGCTAAAGCCACCTTCATCCTAATTTATAGCTCCTCAAGCAGGCACTGGGTCTTGCAAGAGGGAACAGCCTTGATCAGCTACAAAAAGGCACCACATGGAGACTTTGTTAATTAGAAGTTACTGATGTCTGTATAGCTGATAGTTTGTGAGAAACCGTTGATGGTTGGATGTATATTTCTGGCCAGTCCATCTTGCCTATCACAAACCAGCCAGTTATAGGAAAGAGAGCAGAATCACATTACATTAATGCGCTGCACCATTTAAGAATCTCCATCTAGCTAAATCTTGAAGGACTTTCAGGAGCTGTGCTGTAATCCAGGAAAGCAGTGACCCATATGCTTGACTTCCAGAGCCAAGGCAGACCTAATGGGATACAAAATTAAGCTGTGTTTTCTCTGGGTTCAGGGCTGCTGAGGCTACTGCTTCAGAGGTCAATACCCCACAGCAGGTCAGCATCAGCAGGGAGATGGATAGAGTGCTGCTTCCTGATTTTATTTACACTAATAAATTCCCTACCTGTGCCCATTAATTTACAGGCAAAAAAAGCCAACACACTGTCACTGGGTAGCTATAGATAGCAACTGGTTGTAGACTTCAGTAAGTGAAGTGTCTCAGGGCCTGAGGACTATGGGCAGGCTTGGTTGTTCCTGCACCTTCTCCCTGGGTACCAGGCTCACCAGGTTTCCTTCACAATGCTTCCAGTGAATGGTGAACTCAAGCAGTGGTTTCCCATCTCTCATCTGAGACACAGGTTAAGTACAGGAAGCGAATTCTGGCTAAAGATGAAAATATTGCAATGAAAAATGTCAAAAGAAATACTCTCACTGTTTTATTGGAACAGTTCTGTCATGAAAACACAATGGAAATGCCCTTTGTGCTACAGGATCTCTGCTTTCTGCCACTGGAGAGTTTCAGCTGGGTAGTTTTCAATTAGCACTTCAATTAATGTCACTGAGGGCCTGCTGGAGCTGGTTCTTAGGTAGCCTTGCCTTATTTCGCATGTCAGTTATTCAGGTTCACATTGTCAGCATGAATGATGCTCGTCAGCCCATAGTTCTGTGTACTTTCACAACACATGGAAGTCAAAAGCACTTACTTAATACTTAAGTACTTGGGCTCTTCAGCAGATCTGAAAAACATGAAATGCATCACTGAATCAGGCCCTGTCCTGCTTCATTTAGCTTTTTGTGGGTTTAAGCTGGAAAAGTCAGAATGAACTGTAGGAGCAGCACGTCTTCACAAGCAAGCCTTACACATCTGACTGCCTGTTTAAAGCCCCAAAATCTGGTACCTGCTTATGAAACAGTGACCAAGAAATGACTGCAGCCTGAAACTTGTGTTTGAAAGGGCATTGGGTTCATAAATCTGCAGGCTTTAACTCAGGCAGAATAGTAATGTAAGCAGTCCACTTTATGGCAAAGCAGGCATTTGTATCTTCATTAAAATGTGTCAGATAGCATAAGGAAAGCTCTGTAAACATGGGAAGGGAAAAGAAAGGAAAAGGAGAAAGAAAAAGGAAATGGAAAAAGGAAAGGAATTAAAATAAAGCTACCTTTGTTTCCAGCTACTGGCTCCTAAGAACTGAGCACAAACTGCTGTGCTAGATCATTTTAGATCCTCTCTTCACATCTGACATTTGCCTAACTGCACTGGCTAACAGTTACTCCAGCTCAAATTACTCCATCCCTGCCCTGTACATCCACACCTGCTAATCTGGGGAGCTTTGTAGGAGCTTACGTGCAGCCGTCAGCGTGCGGGTGCTACACACGGCAGTGACGTGTGGCTCCGGAGAGGCACAAGAACCACATTTGCAGTGCTGGTTCCTGACACCACACGCATGCTCTGAGACAGGAGAGCACAAAGAACACCCTCAGCATACAACGTCGCTCCTTACCTACAGCCTATCACATCCTCCAAGCTGACCTGTATCTGCTGACCACTAAATACCCCTCATTCAGTGGCCTCCATCCTTCACTAGGGCCATGACGCTCACTAAGGGACCTGTTGAGAGCAAGACATAGTTTGATCTCTCTATCAAAATGTGATGAATATCTGAATGATGGCCACAGGCTGGCATCTAGTGGTCTGATCTCTACTGTGTTATACAGCCGGCAGCTGCACAAATAAGTCTAAAGTCATCTTTGATAAACTCAGTGGAGAAGGGTCCAAGCCATATCCATGCAGGAGTGATGGTCTAGTTTTTGAGATCCTGCTTACCTGCAGTGCCAACTAAAACACACCTGAAGAAGAAAACTATTCATGTACATGGAGACACTTTCCCTGCCCCACTAGAGAAAGATACACCCCCCAGAGTTTACACTAGAAACCAAACACTGCATCTCCTTTCCCCTCCCTGGACTGTTCTCCTGTGCCCCCTACTCAGATACCTTCAGGTCCCATTTGCCATCAGGTGGGAGGCCCCTTGGCACGCAGGGATGGAAAGAGAAGCATACCCTGTGGAATGACTCCCTGCTCCCAGGGAAGAGCTGACCTCTGCAAGCTGGCACGTTGCAGCAGAGCAAGTGTTATAAATATGAGTGAACCCAGCAGCCCTTTATGGAAGCCCAGGCTGCAGCTCAGGGATGCTTAGCTAAGAACATCAGGGTTAAAGGAAAAGCTCTGGCACACACCCCGCTGATTTGGAGACACAGCTACTGCCTGTTCCACAGGAAAGTGCTGGCTCTGGCTCTGGATCTGTTGGGTTTTTTGGGTCTCTTCCCTCTATCAGGGCTCCTCTGAGCATTCAGCTTCACCAGATGAAGCTCAGATTCTGCTTCCCACAGCAGCCACATCCAAAAGGCCAGGCAGGAGCATGCATAAAGCTGTGCTCCTGCCTCATGAGGCTCAGAAGTGCTGTCCCAGGATCTCTTCAGCAGCACAAGCCGCTGTCTCTTCATGGGTGACAATTCCTAAGGAGAGGTGCAAAAAAGAGTGAAAAGGAGCTGTGAAATGTTTTCTCTGGCCCAAAGCTGTTACCCACCTTGAATTGTGGGTACCAGCTCATTGGCAGTAAGGCACACACACGTTTCCCACTCTCAGATCCAGCAGCAGCTTCCAGCCATCCCTAAGGAGTGATCGCCTTTTTGCTAACTCCCACCCTATCATCATATAGTCTGTGATTTTCAGGTCCTTCTGTGGCTCATGCATTTCAGGTTCTGTTTTCAACCAGAGAAGCTTTAATAACCTCTTTTATGGTTGCAGGTAAAAACTTGAGCACAGGGACCCAGAAGCTGCCACAGCAAGAGAAAAACATCACAAGCAAGGCACTTCTCAGATCAACTTGTTTCTAGGCTTCACGACCTGAGGGAAGGGATACCTGAGTCATTACTCATTACTTATTACTTCTGAATGCTTGGGAACGCTGTGTAACTGTACCCCAGCTACATACCAATGTCCAGAGCAGGTTTGCTGCCAATAGGACTTATTCACATAGAAGAATTTGCATTTAAAAATTGCCTGGCATTAAAGGAAACAAAAAAAAAAGCATGCCCAGAGCATGCATAAAGGACTGTGAGACACCAGTACCACCAGGAAAGCTATTCACCATAGAAATACAAGTGCAAATGCAAGGGGGTGAACAGACTCTGTAGAGAAATTCAGGACCATCACAGACTGTACAAAGTCCAGTTAGAGAGGAGGGATGTCAAAGAGAAGCAGAAACCTAAGAGCCCCAAATCCTTTCTGTCTTAACTTACAGAGCTAAGGGACGTGCTAAGCTTGTCTAGCTCATCATTCAAAAGGAATGAGGTTCCTGGTGGCAGAGTGAGCTCACCCCAGTGCTTCCCAGCCCTCCCAGCTGCTCCCCAGCAGGCATCACAGGCAGGGAATGGGGAAGGATTTGAGGGACAGCACAGGGGTACAAGAGGGAAGGAGAGCTGGGCTGCTGCTCCAGCATAGCAGGTGTAAAGCTGCTGGCTCCAGCTCTGTCAGCAGTGGCCGGTGCCACATTGCTAAATTAAACACCCCTCCAATCATCACGATGTTATTAAATGTGCTGATGCTCTCCTGGATAGGAAAAACCCGAGGTGCAAGTGACACCCCAGAGCTAGTGCAAGAGCCCTGCGTTAGACCCTGGCCCCAAAGGGCTGCATGGAAGCAGCGCTGGTGGTTAATGCATGTAGGGTGCGTGCAGGCAGGGACAGAGACATAAGCTTGGACATACCGATCATGGCCAGAGCTAGGCAGGGGGCCAATGATCCCTCCTCCTCCAAGAAAAAGGCAGGGGACCGATGGAAATGACCAGGCTGTATATGCCCTAAAGGTTTCCAGAAGGGAATACACTGCTCCAAGCCATGTGCTTTATTTCTTTTACTCTACTATTAGTAATTATATTATTATTATTATAGAATTAATAATTACCGAGGTCATTGTGACAGAGCTCCGCATACATCCATTCACAACACAGCTCTCGAGGGACCAGCTTTGGCCATACTTTCACATGGGCTCAGGACTTGGCTGTGGATCACCAGGTTTCACAGAGACTGCCCAGGGCTCAGCTCTCAGCATCTCTCATAGGAATATGCCTGGCCCTGTCTCTGAACCAACTCGAATGAGAAAGTGGCCAGCTGTATTTGCATCCCCTTGTCCAGTTATGCAGCATGCCAAGATCTCTCATTAGAGACTCAGTGAATAAATCTGGCTTCTCTAGGCAGGTGACAATTACTCCATCCTAGGAAAGGGGAGTTTTTGCCTGCAAAAGCACAGGGAGCAATAGGACACCTGAGTGTCACACATACCAAATATGGCTGGGGCCTGCAGCTTATGAAATGGTCTCTCTTTGAATATTTTCAGCTCAATTTTGGGGGTATTTTTACCATCTCTCTGCCCACTCAGTAGTAGGACTGAGGCTGCTTCTAGTATCCCTAACACAATTCAGGTATGGCCAGGCATAAAGCTGTCTCCACAGCTACAGTTCATGTAATACCATTATTAAACTCTTCTTCTTCTTGCTGTATTAGCATGTGTTTACTGTATGAGCAAAAGGAATAATGCAGAAAATCCCTCCATCCCAGTGCTACCTCAGTAGCCCCTCAGGAAGCACCTACACCCTTTCCAGGGCAAGTTGCATGTGGAGAAGTCTCCAAAAGCAGAGCTTCCAGCCCAGAAAGAAAGGGTAGACAGGTTGTTGCCTGAGTCCTGCTGCAGGCTATCTGCAGCCTTTTCCAGTCCACTGCTGCAGGTTGTGTTATGGTGTCCCTTGTCAGACCTCTGCATGAAGAAGCAGCTTCATCTACTTCCAGCATTTCTCCTTATTCTTTCCATTTTCACTTTATTGCTCTCCTTTCCACCCATTTCCATCCATGCCAATGAGACCATTTCCATTCGGCCACAAGTGATGTCTCAGTTAAATCCTTTCTCACTGTACCGGGTTTCTAAGCCCATTAAGATGTAACTATCCAAATCCCTCCAGAACAGTTCCAGTTCTGACCTTCTAAAGTACTTTCTTACCTGTGTAAGACACAAATGCCAGACCAGCTTCCAAAGACAGAGGTGCAATGATCCCTGTAAGGTGGCACGGACCAACTTTGCTCTGGGGGACACAGTGCCTAAGAAAGCAAAGCCTATTTTTGAGAGTAGTAAGGACCCCAAGGCATCTTATTGACCTTCTCTTTAAAACTTCTATATATTTTCATATAAATGCTTTTGTCTGTGCTATGTTTCATTTCCTCATGAACACCAGTGTCTGACTGTCAGAAAACAGAAGGGGTTCATAAGCACTTTCTTATCACACAGCAGATCACAGCACCTCTGTCAAAATATACAAAGCATCACCGAGTGCTGCAAAGATCTTTAGGAGTTTAAAACAGGAAAAAAAGGAGGAAACACTATAATACAATTTCACTTACCATCATTGACATGACTGCATCGAAGTACAGGCAATGCAAAGCATCATGAAGTACTTGCCACCTTTCAGGGCTGAAGGGAAGGGAAGAAGAATGAGATTTTCTCACACTGCACAGATGGATTTCCTTGGGATGATAGTGATCTCGTTGGTCTCCTTAGAGACCAAGGTCAGTGGTCAAACTTAGGTTAGTGCATCTCAAAGGCTCCCACTGTGATGACTACATTATGCAGCAAGTTATTATGAGCTGCGACCTTGCTTGGATAGCTGGTAGCATGGGGTGTATTTCCTGCATGCTCCTATCTTACTAAACATACAGGGTTTTAGAAGCTTGGAAAGGATTAGCTAAAGCAGAACCTTAAATCCTGAAGCCCTGAAAAAAGGCTCACTGAGGCATTTGGATCAGAGGTGGCTGGGGACCTCTTTAACTGTCTGAAATAGAAAGGACAATGAAGGTGAGAACAGCAGAGTGGAGTGTAACAGCAGCAGCAAGGAGGGAGAAACAGCTAGCATATATACCTACCTTACGATACAAATAGGGCAAAAAATCAACAAGAAGGACAGTTTTATTTGTCCTATATCCCCACCCAGCATTTCTGCAAGCCCAAAGTGAGGGGCTTGAGATTGTACTGCTTTGAGCACCTCTGTTGTCACTGGCTACCTACCCTCACGAACTTCAAAGAAGCCAAGTAAAATCCTACTTCAATGAACGTCAGGAATGGTTTCGCAACCTAATTCCTTGGGTCCAGGATTTTGCTCAATGGATGTCCCTCAAAGAGCCTAGAACAGAGGATAAAACAGCAAGCTTTTCCCGTAATTCTCTTTTTCTTTGCCTGAAGTTCTGAGGCCAATTCTGAAGGTCAATTAATCAATGTAGGCACCTGCCCAGGTAACAGGCACTGAGCCCTTTCAGGTCACTTTTCAGAGGGCTTTCAGGTGGATGGCTCTAGGATGGTTAGTTAAGGAAAAGCATTGTACTGTTTTCTCCAGGCAGGGCTAAAAGATGCAGTAGCAGAAAGGCTGAAGGAGTCAATGTTCAGTTAGTCAGAGCTGGGAGGTTGAGCCTTGTAATCAACTTATATCAGATTTGCCAAGGAACTATCTGAGCTAAAAGGCAAGTATCTCAGTATACAGTGCTGACCATACCGTTTCCTTGCATGGCACTGGCCACAGAAACAGATGTGTTTCAATCATGAGCAGCTAAAGGGGATCAGAACTGTGCAGAAAGATATCACAAAGTATTTGTAGGGAACTCGTGAATGCAAAATACAAGATTTCACAGAGATCTTTGTCCTCCTCATCCTTCCCTCCTATGGAGGACTGCTATTGCTCCTACCCTACGGGAGAGGTTCCAACGTACGGAGAAACCTTATGTCAGTGTTGTGTAGAAATGGGGCTTCAGCAAACCCAGGTTACCCAAATCCATAAGGTCTACACACTGTCCTGCACCCAGTCTGGGACATCATCTGAGTGTATGGACAGCTTTGAATTCCCAAGGAAAACTGCTTCTGGGCCCAAGATGGGCACATTTCAGTCTGCTGCTCTCAGGACCTGGAAAGATGATGAAGAAAAAGACACAATACTTGGGGTCTTTGTCAAGGTGTTGAGAGCATTTGCTTCAGTCCCAGCTCTGCTGCTAGCATCTTACACCCTCCCCAGGGAAAAAAAGCGCAACTTTTTGTTAAGAAAAAGCATTTTTGCTCAAGCTTTTTTGATAGCAAGAAAAGGAGAAAGTGAAAATTGGATTGTGTCTATTTTTAAGCAGATTCAAGTTATTCAGCCTCGAGAGAAAGCACCTCATAAATAGCTTGAGCGATATGAAAGTGGAGCAACTGCTGAAGATCTGCAAGAATAAAAGGAGGAAAGAAGCCTGGGAAGCCAGTTTTGAAGTAGTTGTGAATGTTTAGTTTTTACAGCCCTGTCTATGTGTGCTTGCTTTAAAACATACTGTGATGCCAGAGGAAGCCTGCTCCTTCACCCCAAATCCACAGGGTCCTTCAAAGGCAACCAATCAGCCTGATGTAGACCTGCTCATCCCACAAAATCGGTTCTGCGTTTTAAAGCCTAAACATTCAGCCTAGCCAGCCATCGCCACCCACTGTGACACAAGTCTTGTGTCAATCAGATTTACCCAGGTTTGTCACATCTCTCTTTAAAATGATCACTCCTGATGGGTGTTTGAGTAGGGAGTGTATTTGAGAGGCTGCCTTGACCCAGCTTTTACCCAGGTCCCCTCTGGCTTCATCATGGAGACTTTAAGTTGCAGGCAAACATTGAATTTCTCAAAAAGCAGAACCTATGAGGCTTTGGAAATACAACAGGCTTGGAAACCATTGCCCACAGTTTCAGTCACTTTCTTGTAGGTTTTTTAGGTTAGAATTGAAGGCTGAGAGGGACGTGCTCTTCTAAGACCCCAGGAGATGTGTATAACCAGTCAAGGGAAGCAGTTGAACCACCATCCCTGGGGGTATTTAAAAGACATGTAGATGTGGCACTTAACAACATGGTTTAGTAGTGGACTTGGTTAGGTTTACAGTTGGATTCGGTGATCTTGAAGGTTTCTTCCAACTTAAATGGTTCAATGATCCTATAATTGTTAAGCAATGCTCACCTTTCACCCCAGATACTGAAACAGTCCTGCTCATACAGCTAAATGGGAACAGATTGCTGAGGTGTGAGTTGCATGCACCAAGAAGGGACATCACCTCTTCCCCAGGAGGGATGGAGCAAGGCTGTGATGGAACAACAGCAAGGAGGTTGATAAGGCCATGTGTCCACACATCACTTTGGTGGGGGTAGACCCATGCTCCTTGTCAAGCTCTTCTCTTCCAGCCCCTCAGCATGCCTTCCCCAGTGGACCCATGCCAGCCCCAGTGCTGGTCTGTGGCCAGCTGGCCTGCCTCGACCTGCCTGTCGCTGCCAGTCATGGGGCAGCGGTGACAGCCTGGTCACAGGAGGGGAAGAGGTGAAACACTGTGCCACCAAACTGTTCTCCAGCAGCATGGTGCAGTGCTGCAGGCAATGCAGCAGAGCTGTAGGCAACACTGAGCTCCTGGAGAAGAGGGAACCAGTCACCATTCCCAGGAAATGAAGAGCAAGGAATACACAGGACTGCTTGCTGGGAAATGAAACAAGATTGTGTGAAAAAACACTTCTAGGCCAACAGGCAGGTCCCAGAAAGGGAGGCCAGCACTGATGGCTATCTCCTCATCATCTTAAGGAGAGCCCTGGTCTGGGCACATCTCCTACCCTTCACCTCCCTTAGTGCAATGAAGTTTTAACCACTTGCCAGCACTGTATGAGGCTTGGTAATTACTATGGGTATGGGAGGTTGCAGGATAAGCTTCCTTCTGCTTCAGGATTACCTGTCCAAGGGACAGCAATTCTCCTGGTACTCCACAAGCAGAGAAGAATGCTGAATGTCAACCCACAGCCCCGCCAGTGCTCCAGGCAGGAGGAGGAGGAGGGAATCCCACGGGTGCTCACCTCCTTTGCTGCTGAGAAATAGGGACTTTTCCTCTAGCAGTGCACATGGGGCTCTGAAACCGCTTAACCTGAGATCAGTTATCCAAAGCCTAATCACTGTGATGCCCAAGGGAATATATAAAGAGAGAAACCCTTATTCTAAATTGCAGTAAATACCTTCTATTTTTGTTAAGCCCTAATAGGACATGCAGTGCCTTGGTTCCCTATGCAAGAGAAGTCTGTCCCTTCACAAACCCTGCCTGTATACTCCCAGCACTGCCATCTTCCACTCCCTCTTGCTCACTCCCTCTCTCTCAGATGATGTGGAGTGCCAGCAAGTCCCTCAATGGTGTCATATCTGTCCTTTTTATTCATTGCAGGGTTTATTTTTAGCCTGAAACAACTGCTTCCTAAAAATGGAGTTCCTAATGACACGGGAGCTGGACACAGCTATGTAAGGTATCCAGGGCTTGGCCTGACAGCTTCTCCTGTCTGTCTCTTTGTTGTGAGCCCAGGGCAGCAAAGTTTGCTGTTCCCCACCAGCCTTGCAGCATTTGGGCTGATCATTAACAGGGCAACAGAAAAAGAAACTCAGTTTAAACCTCACCTGGAGCCTTTGGTCTCTCCTTCTCCTCAAATTAAGAAGGAGGGGGATGTTTACCTGCCCTCTGCTGCGCTCCAAGGTCTCCCCTATGAAGGCGACTTGCTGGATCCTGGCAGGTCTTTACCTGCTTTCCTGCTGCAAGGCAGAAGAGGGACTGAACTTCCCCACTTATGATGGGAAAGACCGAGTGATCGACCTGAATGAGAAGAACTACAAGCAGGCCCTGAAGAAGTATGACATGCTCTGCCTGCTCTTCCACGAGCCGGTGAGCTCGGACAAGGTCTCTCAGAAGCAGTTCCAGATGACAGAGATGGTTCTGGAGGTAAGCACCGCTGCACGTCTCAGCCGGGGTCAATAGCACAGCATTGTTGGAAGCCAAGGAGAGGTCATTCAAAGGCTCTTGTGCAGGGGGGAGTTGAGCGCCCAAAGGTTTGGGCTTGCTTACTTGGATCCGAGATAGCACCTGAGTTCTGAAGCCTAGGAAAAGCTTGTTTTGTGCTCTTCTGATTTGTTTGCTAGGAAAGTCTTTCTGGATGGTGCATCAGAAACCCAGGCAATAGCAAGTAACCTTGCAAACCTTAGCAATGTGAGCTCAGCTCAGCTGAGCTTTCCCAAATACCAGCTTGTAGCTTAAGGTTTTTAGATCCTTTCTCATTCTGTATCCTCCTTGCATTCTGGATTCACTCCCATTTTCTACCCCTCCAGGAGCAATCAGCCAAGAGGCCTTACAAAACTGTGCTGCAAACGGGTGTCGTAGCTCCCCATCCCAAAAATCCCCTGTTGGTGCAGTGTTAAATCCCTTTTTGTTTTTCTGACACTTGGTTGCCTGCTTGGAATCAGACTGGAGCTGCTTGTTAATGCAGCCATTCACTTCTGTGCTGGAAAAAGAGCTGTGTTCATTCTTTGGTGAAAGAATGATTAATTAAATCCTTGGTAAAATAAATTACAGTGAAAATTGCAAAGTAGATTCATAGCATTCCTTCTTGCAGTGCAGCTGTAATCTAGGGAATCATACAGCAGCAAGCCTGGGTTGTTTGGCACTTGTTTCCTATCAGGGACTTACAAAGATTCCCTCTTAACTAAAAGAATGATTTGGGAAGAAAGGGAGCATTGCAGAAGAAGCACATAAGTTTTCTCAGTGTGATCCAGAATGAAAAAGCATTGCACTCGTAGGAGTATAGCAAACATGAACTACAAAGCGTGTTTGCTGAGGGCTAGGACCTGAAAACATCCATTGCCAAGTTCCAAGTCTACTGACCTCCTTAGCAAGCCTGAAGACAAGAAAGATTCAAAACCTTCACCAGATTTCACTCAGCTCTCAGGGAACAGTTACTTGCTCCAGTGAGCGATCAAATAACATTTGGCAAAGAAAAGGAAACTCCAGTTGAAATGTTTATGGCTGGTAGTATAATTGCATTGTTGTTTAATAGCATAGCTATTTCATGCCCAATAGACGGCAAGCAGTTACTAGATACATATTTATAGAAACCTGACAGAAGCAGGTATCTGCCGTGTACTATCAGTTTTAGTCCCCACAGCACCTATAGTCAAGTTATCGACCATATCAAGGGTGCAATGGCTACAATACGACCTGGTTTAAAGCTTTCATTTTGCAGGATTTGATTCAGCAGCAAGTACATTAGCTTAGGACTCGGGTGATCTGATTTCCAATTGCCTCTCTATCAGAGACTTCTTATGTGACCTTGGCCAAGAGATTGAGGATTAGATCTGCAGCAGACTTTACATAATTGCAGGTGCTTTAGTTCAGTAATATTCAGCTACCAGCTAACTGTGCCACGCACACATCAACTGGCACTTGTAGCTTCAACCTCAGCATTTCACAAGCAATGCTGATTCAGTGCATGCCTCAAAGTTCCACAGTCTCCTCCCCATCTCTTGGACCGCAAACTGCAGCAGCAGCAACTTGACAGCCCAAGAGCAATGTGCATGCTGAGCACTCATTTGCCTCTGTCACCCAAGGGAATCAGAGGGCAGAGGGCCTCAGGAGGTAGCAGACAAGATGTGTGCTATCCTACATAAGACACAGGCCAGCAAGGTGCTGTGGGAGCACTCATGAAAGGGGTGGGCAAGGCAGGTTGTAACCTGGTCCCTCTTGAGACGGCATCCACCTCCCTCACCTCAAACCACACTGCGTTGTGCCATGGAGTCACTCTCAATCTCCCCTACCAGAGCCCATGCAGCTGCAGGATTTCATGTTCTCCCAGGACAGAGAGAGGGAAAGAAATTGCTGCAGTAGCTGCAATGGCTGAGGTGTGGAACCATACACCTGAGAGATGCACAGGAAGGCTTTATGCATGTCTTTGGAGTAGAGGGTTCAGGACTCTGAGTGCTGAAAGTCCTTTATGCCTGAAACCAGGTACCTAAAAGGCAAACACTCCAGCCCTTGCTATTCTCGGCCAGCCAGCTTGGGAAGTTCCTAGAGTATGGTGGTGTCTGTGGCAAGATGCTCCTTTCTAGAGCAGCTTTTCTGTTTCCATCTGACTGTACTGTCAATGTACCTACTGATTCACACTGAAACGTGCTGCTTCCACAGCCTGGAAAATATTATGTTCTTACAGCCTTTTCCCTACCCCCGTCCATATAATGGCACTGGTCTCCATCATTAGGAAAAATAGGGAGCCTTCATCCAAAAACATAGGCAAGTGTGGAACTATGCAAATATTCGAGCTGGGTGGTTAGGGATTGGTATGTCAAATTGCCTGATGAACATGGGAGGGAATGGGCTTAACAACCTCCAAAAGTCCATCTTTTCTGTTTCTCCCACATTATAATTCAAAAGACCAAAATCCTAAAGAAGGTTCTTAAGACACCAAGAAGAAATCCATCATGGTTTCCCTTGAAGCATGCAGCTAATGGTCAGTAACAAGCTCTGACAGGGGCTTCTCCCATGAGTGAGTAGCACGTGTGGCTCTCTCTTAAGTGTGCCCTTTAGTGTCTAATAGGGGTTGAGCTCACGTGGCAACATTGCCTTCTTTCAGGGAACTTCAGTCTCCTCTCATAAAAGGAAACTGAAGTCTCCTGCTTGAGATCCTTGACTCCAGAAGAATTGCCTGGAAAAGGCCAATAGCTAGAAAACTTATTAGGAGAGGCAGCTCAGGGACAGACCTGGTGGGAGAGAGAAGAGTCACAGGGGTCTCATACCCTTAGGAAACCAAGCTGAAAACCTGACAGCACATCTGTAAGGTCAAGCTCATGCTTGAGGACTCTCCCCAACCACATCTAAGAGCAGGAGGCTGAGAAGAAAATGATATGATAGGAAAACTCACCTTCCCAGGACAAACGCCCCTCATGCAGGACTGACTGACGCTGTCAAAAGCTCAGCTATCACCAGAAAAGGGATGCCATCATTAAGCTAATATTACAGTGGGACAGCACATGGAGTCTTTGACTCCCCACACCCAGGCATAATGGGAATTGTCACCTCATTCCCATGCAGCCCAGGGTCCCTTTCCAGTTTAGAAAGGGAATGAAGGCGAAGGCCATCATGGAGCAGCCCTGACAGCTCCTGCCACCCTACGCTGTTGCGTGCTACCTGGTAAGGACAAGGTCCAGGGACAGCCAACCCCGCTAGCAGCAGAAGTAGCTTCTCTGAAGTATCCTTTGTACATGACAACAGCTCCATGGATAGCGTCAGACCTTCAGGTTGGGGTGGGAAAGCTGGGGCTGCCATGTTAGTCTGTTGGGAAAACAGCCAAAGCAATGCCTGGAGATGCAGCTGCTTACTGCTTTCTGACCAGGGTGGAAAAGGGTTGGGGAAGGATTGCTATGTATCCATAGATATACTCCAGGGCAAGACAACCTGGGGCAGAGACAGCATGAGCACAGGCTGGTTTACAGCTCAGGTTAAAGGGCTCTCCTCCTTTGGTTGCCTTTCTCTTATGACTCCACTCTTCACCACTGACTACTGAAAAGCACCTGCATCCTGAGCAGTGAAAAGCCATCTGTACAGGGCAATGCAATGGTTGAACCAGGCAGTTCCGGAGCTAACAGTAGCTATTCCTTCTCTGTGGTAATGCTTACAGGAGCCCTGTGTGCCCCACGAGGTGAAGAAGCAGAGGCAACAGTCAGGCACAAGGGTTCACAATAATTATTGAACAAAGTAAGAAGAAAAAGCTACTTGCCCTGAAAGGTCTCAGCTTTAATGA
Organism: Forpus xanthops; assembly: GCA_032466535.1. Classification (NCBI taxonomy): domain Eukaryota; kingdom Metazoa; phylum Chordata; class Aves; order Psittaciformes; family Psittacidae; genus Forpus; species Forpus xanthops. The sequence continues at coordinate 80,888 of JASSUY010034333.1, forward strand.
AGAAGGAACAATAGAGGAAAAGACCAAAGCAGTGAAGCTGAGAAATAGCTGTTCTTCCTTTCTTCCCTTCTGTAGTTCCCCTACTTTATTTTGCTCTGCATTATACTACTCCATAGACTGTATCCCATTTCTCTCTCACCTTTGAATGCCCTAAAATTCTGGCATAGTTTTGCCTTCCAGAGGGCCAGCTCCTATCTCTAGGAATCATATAGTGAGAACAATGAGCAGTGGAGTTAGAGGCTTTCCTTTTGCACTTGAGAAGCTCTCTCTGGCAACTGAGGTTGTCTACCATAACATCTCCCCTGCTGAAACAGTCAGTCATGCCATTCTTCCCTTGTCATCTGCATGCATGTAGAATATCCTTAAGAACAGAGGGTCCAGATACTTTAGGCCCTTTATTGCAATAGTGCCCCTGTGCTGAAAACTCACATAGAACTGCCCTAGCACAAGCCAGTCTGGATAGAGTTAAGCTTGGACATGGTAGTTCCTTTCCAAATGGAGTCGAGGATCAGATTCTAGAACACAAGGGAAGCCTCCTATGAACCTGGAAATATAAACCCATGAGATCCCTCCACTGTTCAGCCACAATCAGGAGCTACGTCTGGCGTGAGAGGGAAGGCCAGATTTGGAATCCAGTGAAAGATGAGGGTTAAACTGGGTGTAAGGGCTATCTCCCAGGTCACTTGAGAGCCATGATTTATTATCAGGTGTTGAAACTACTGCAGCTTCCAGCTCAGGATGGAAAACCTGGTGCAGGACCAGGTGGTTTTGGGGTAGCTTCAGCTACATGGTCTTGAAATCTCTTGGGAGTAGATGAAACCCAGGGAAAATGTTTCAAATTTAGGTCTGGGTGGTTATACCAGAAATTCCTGAGAAGCAGCCGATGAGCCTGGTTTAGCCCATCTCTAGGCAGAGTGTAACCATAAACACAACCGTAAATCCAAGCCCTTTCTTTAAGCACTCTTCTCTGTTTCACAGACTCAGATTCCAGTCTTCTTCTTTGAAAATGGGCATGTTCACAAGAGAGAGCCTCAACACAATTCCCAGGGCTGGGTAGACATGTTATACAAGACATGCCCCCTGAGTATCACTGAAGCTGTCATGTCTCTGGGTCCCTTTAGAACAAATCCTCAATATGAGAGACACACCTGGCTGGATAGGTATGTGCAGAAGCCTGCACTGCAAGTGCCTTGTACCTGTAATAAAAGAGTTCAGTGGCTTCCACTACAGATAAGTTAATGCAAAAATAAGGAAGGAAAGGAAAAAAAAGTGCGCTGGTTACTTCACCCTCTGAGACCATGTAAGTGGGCCTCAGTTCATCAACAGCCAGCAGAGCACTAATTTGCAGCAGCAGCACACAGGAGGATTTCACTCACTGCCATGCCAGTCACACAAACAAGTTACAGAGAGGTTCCCTGTTCACAGATGGGCACACTGACATCAAGAGACAAGTATGTGATTTGGTCTTTCTATATAACGGTGTCAGAAACTATTTCCAAGGCTGCTCTACCTGGTGTTGCCCAGTTTCTTTCTTTGAAGTCCCTCCATCAGTTCCCAGCAGTGAGTTTGGACAGGCTGCATGTGCAGCATCTAGCATAAGACCCCACTTCAATGCCATAATGGTCTTTTAAAGGCGCCTTTCTCAGCTGCTAAGGTCTGATCAGAGATACGTGTACTGACAGCACTTCTTAGAGCAGAGACTAGCTGCAATTCCAGGACCTAAAGAAAATCAAAGTGACCCATCCAGAGACCCAAATGTCACCTGAAGACATGGCAGACCCGTGTGAGCTTGGTTTCACTTGCTGACACAACACAAGGCTAAGTCTGCTTAGGCTTTGGAGTCTCGCTTGGCTCTGATATGAGGAGCTCTTCCCACTGCACAGCTGTTGCAGACAACTTCCTTAGGTGCCATGCAAGACCTTAAGCCACATGGAGACTCCTGCATCACTCCTCCCTTCAGAAACACATAGAGGAAGAACATTGACAAGCCCATCCTCTTAGATCCCAGCTATCCTGGCACTAGTCAGCTTCCCAAACAAGTGCCAGAGGGGGTTCCTGCTGCGCTAGTTCCCAGGATGCAGGGTCTTACTCTTGTATAATGAGGTACCTTTGTCCGGAGTGGCAGACCTCAAAAGGTCCAAGCTGGAGCTCACACTTACCTACTCAGTGGGCATGTGTGGTGTTTGTAGTTATCATTTCATCTCCACCCCGGACCTTGACATTTTAAAGGAGCCTGGAGCAGCTGCTGCTCTAGGAGGCAGATTGAGTACAGTAGCCCATGCTGAGCTCACCCACTGTGACCTTACTCCAGAGCTCAGTCTGCCGGTGCCCTTTATCTAAAACTACACTAAACAATGCCTGTGACTGTTTTTCCTTCATGCCCAAGCTTCATTTGTGGGGAGAATGGAAAGGGGAGAGGATAATTCTCTTTAAACACCCAAGAGGGAGAAGAGCTATTTAAGCTCAAAGCCTAAGGACAAACGGGCTATGAATAAAACAAGTTTAGAAACTAGGAAGTCCCTAATCATCAGAGGAGGAAGACAGCAAGGGGAGAACAATCCAATGAATATAAAATGGACATTGACCAGTTTGTGATAGAGATTGAATGACACAGTCCCAGGGTTGATGTCCAGATGCTCTTTTCCAGCTTCTGTCTCTAAATAACAAGCACTTGGGAAAGGAATCCATGGCCTAGGAAAGAAGCAACTTAGCAAAGTCCAAGTTTGTGGGTTTTTTTTATCCTTTGCACATTGGGATTTACCTACATACATGAGACAAAACCTTGCCCGAGGAAATAGAGCGAGCAGCAAGAGGGAGTAACTCAATTCCCAGGGTGGCCACAGAGCAGGCGGTGCCCCTGGACAGCCAGAGCTCCCTTCTAAGCAGTGCTGATGGTGCTCATTCCTGCGTGTACTCCGACACAGCTCTGGTGAAGGCCAGCTGCAGTACATGATGTGTCCTCTTTCTGGGAACCCTGTTCAGCCCTGGCAGGAGATTTGTCTCTGACACCTTGGATCCTGTGCAAAAGGGGCTGTGTCTTTTTAAAGCTTCCCTCAGTTCTTATTTCTGCTCACTCCTTGGGTAAAAGTCCTTTCTTGTCTCAAGGACCCGCTCCAGTACTCCAGGGAATCTCCTCACTGACCCTTTGAGGATGCAGAATGGGGCTCCTGGCTGTCAGCATCCTGAACTCCCCAGTGTTTCAAAGGCACTGGCTCGCACCCACAAGGTCAGAAACTCAAGAAATCCTGCTTGTTCCTGGGAGCCGGAGGTGTAGGAATTACAAAGATCTGCGGAGGTGAACAGGCTGAATAGCAAGCATGCTTCCTTCCCTCCTCCACCATCTACTGAAAGGAAGCAGCTTGTACCCTGCATCCATGGCAGCATCCAGCCTTCAGTTTCAAACCAGCCTCACTGGGACTGGAGAAACAGCAAGGCAGAGATGGCCTCAATTTTGTGAAGGACAGACCTGCGGGCTCCCTTTTGGGGCAGTTTAGCAAGAGGTGTCCTCCAGGCACTGTCCCAAACCCCGCAGCACACGCACGCATGTATACTGCAGGCTGCCTTCAGTGTGCAAGCTGCCCAGCTGAGCTGGCAAAGCATCTGTGATGCAGCACCAGTGAGGACTGGCCAGGAGCAGTGGCAGGTGGCCCCAGCACCAATGGGTGCTCAGTGGCAAGGGTTAGCTCATGGAAGAGGAGGCTGCACATTAACTTACAGCTCGCTAAAATTAGGGATGCCCGGTGCAGATAAAAATATAGCCCTAACTATGCAAACCCTTTAGGGAGGCAGCCAAAAAGCACATGGTACATCTGACCGGGCTGAGTGGCTGCACAGCAATTAAAGCCCTCGGGCGGCGTTCTTGGAGCATTACCTGTGAAAGCCACCTTTAGTGACTACCTTTAGAGTGACCTTTAGGTGTTCCATATTTGGGGACTTGCCTTTTAGTCCTGGGAGGGCAGGTTGAGCAGTAAACAGCCTCTCGGGGCAGCTCAGGTGGTGGAAAAGGGCAGGAAGGTGGAAGCAATGAGCTCTGCTCTGGTTCCTGCTGCAGCAGGGTGGCTTCTCTAGTGGCTCAGCAGGCTTCTGCCCCTTCTCTTTGATCACCACGGTGCTTCATGACCCCTAATTCACCAGCAAGAACCTGAAATGTAATTAGTGGAGTACGCAAGGGGGTGTTAGAGGAGATAGCACAGCACCAGGAAGGAGAAATAATCCTGTCTGCTCTCCAACAAACTGTCCCTCAGTTCGAACAACAGAGAAGTCAATCATAGTATGAAGGCATGAATCCTGCATATGGATTCAAATCTTTAGGGGAAATACCCTAGATTTTTGCCATTGCCTCCTGCTGCTTCTGAAAAGAAACCCCTAACCTTTCGGGATATAAAATCCTCATCATTACATCAACCAGGTTATGACCATCAACACAGAGCGCAGCTTTAAAGAAAGCAAGAAAGAAAGAACAGAGAAGTGTAGGTTGCCTGAGGGACATTCCTTTATCATCCCCTGTTGCTCCCCTCTGCATTGCTTGACTTCTGTTCTTCCACTGCTGCCAGTTAGGGAAACAGGACACTCCAGTGCTCCAATGAGTATTTTACTCATGGTGGCTCTTACAGATACCTTAATGTTCCCATCTCTGCCACCCAGTGATGAGCCTTCCTGTCTGTGGAAGCTGCAGGCAGGTGCTTCTACTGGGAAGAGGGAAGAAAATCCATGCCAGAAATCCATAAGAGTCACTCCACAATGAAAACTGACCATACTGAAACTCCCATCCCCATTTGCAACCCTCTCTGCTGGATTTTGTCTGCCATTTAGCAGCAGAACTGACACCAAATGCAAGGTTTGGAGCAATCCGTGTTCCCTGCAGCTGGAATAGGAGCATGGTCAGGCAGCCCTGCTGCTCTGTAACCTAGCATTTCAGAATCCTATGGGACTTGTTAAGTCTCCTAAAAGCTTCCCAGCACCACATCTAGGTTCAGACTGGTACAGGAAGTGTGAAACTGAGATGCTCTGTCAGGAAGCTGTTTCTTTCCATCCCCATCATTCAGGTTGCCTCTAACCGTTGACACCATCCAAGATGAGGTGGTGCCTTTGGGCTGGCACCTCTCACACATCCCAGGGACCAAATTCAAGTATGGATGCTATCTGAGGGAAGAGGGAGAAAGGAGAGGTGCTGCTGGGATCTTTGCTCACACGCTCAGCCCGCTCTGTTTGCCCAGAGCTCCTGTGATATCTCAGGGACTGCATGACCACTTAGGTCCAGTTCTTCCAAGGCAGTTTCTCCCCTTCATCTCCCCAGGCAGCTGTTGAAACTAAATGACTTGTTATAGATGCTTACACAAAGACAAGGGCTCTGGCTGGCCAAGACTTCGAGTGATATGAATTTAAAGGGAGAAGGAGAAGGGGGGGGGGGAGGAGGGGATGTGTTCTTACATTACAGCTGCCTCTTTCCCAAGGTCCTGAGCCAAGAGGATTGTCAGGATTAGAAACATTATCTGCATTCAAATCCCACTAGCTTTATGGAATCAGAAAATACTGTAAGGGGATATAGAAATGCTTGATACTGTAATGAGCAGGGGACAACCAGCCAATCTGACATGCCTTTGGCATACTTTATATTTTGCTGCCTTATGGGGTTCAAGTTTAGGTGTGGGAATGCCTCCTCACCTAAGCACTGGTGAGACTCACACTGCAGCAGAAAGCAAAGAAGCCAGATCCAACCCCTGCATAACTTACACTTGAAATCACCCCCATAGGCACTGACACATTTGCAAAGGTCTCCACTGCCACAGTGGAAAGAGCTCCTCAGAGTCTGATGTTGCATGAAGACTTCCCTGGTGCAAGACCCCAGTGCTCTGTGGATGGGCAGAGGCTGTAAAACTCACCTCACTAATATACATAGCATCAAAGTCCCAGGGCAGGAGGCAGGCTACGCGCTTATCTCCATCCCCGCAGTATACACACTGTGCATACAGGAGAGTGCTGTACATGCTCTCTCCTACATACACACACTGCAGCTCACCTCCCCTCAGGGTAAACCTCTTCAGAGGAACATCTCCAAACACTTGTACTGATGGTACACGCACCTCCAAGAGACACCAACCGGCACACCTCCAGCATCACCATGACCTTTCCTAAGCCACAGTGAAGTGCACACACCCAGAGTCTCACACAAAGAGGCTTTCATCCCATCAGACACGCTCTCTTGACATGTTTACTCTTTCCCAGCAAGCTCCCGTCCTCGCAGCTCCCGGCTGCACCCACGCCCCTTCCAAGGGCTGCATGCTGACACACATCACTCCTGGTCAATGCCTTCTCTCCTGCAAACACCCACACCCAGCCTCTTGTCTGCAGCAGGTGCTTCAGCTTTCCTGCACCTTTGAGCTGCTTCAAACAGCCCTGAGAAGCCCCAACCACCTCCTGTTGAAGGAGTCAAGAACTGCTGGGCTTAAACTGCCCTGATGCTGCCTGGCACATGGCTAACATAGCTGTAAGGAAGTAGCTAGGTCAAGTGTGGGCTGGGCTGGATATGACTGAACAGTCTTCTTCCCTTGGGCTTTCTTGTGTGTTACGTCTGGTCACAGTGCAGCCAGAGGCTCAAGTGTTGACTCTGAAGAGCCTCTTGCTGGTTTACACAACTGCCAAAATGCAGAGACCTGCTGATAGTGGCCCCAAAAGATGATGGACCTACAAGTTTTATCCTCTTGTCCAGTAAAGGCAGATCCCCATAATGGGGAACAGAAAGCAACTTTTCCCACTTGCTGATGTCCAGGATGCTCACAAAAAGCACCCAACTCTCCCTGTATTATAGGATACCAGGTACTCAACAGGATGATGGCTGCGGCCTGAGCTAGGACATGGAATGCTAGACCAGTCAGGCCAGTGCTCAGATGTCTTATCAATGGATACTGTTCACAGAGCAGTTCAGGCTGTACTCATTGTAAACACAAACCCTGAATGCGCAGCCTTGCCTTTATTTCAAAACACTGGCTAAGAGCAAGGAAAAAGCAGCAAGACCAGCTGTTGCCTGTATAACATGAGCATGGTGCTACACAGGGATCAAGGCTAAAGTGATGCTGTGGTGCCTGGCAGAGAGTATGTCCCCTTGGAGAGCTTCAGGACAGACTTAGAGACACAAATTGGGTGGAAGGGAGAAGATAACCACATTCTCCATCACTACTCTTCACCCAAGCAAAGCCCCTGAACCCTGATCCTCAGGATTTCAGGGATGCCAAAATGATGCCTATGTCATGCCAGCTCCATGAAACACCAGTGTGCAGGCAATGGGGCTGCCCCATCACCTTTGCTCCCCAATGCCTTTAATCACCGCTTGCTCTTGTAGTGTCCAGACACAGGAGGATGCTATTTATAGCAGGGAAGCCAAGAGGCCATGTTGCCACGGGGGCAGTGCTGCTGGGTGACATTCAAACTGGCTTTGAGGCTGGGGGAGGATGCAAAAACAGGTCCTGGGGGAGGGTGTTCCTCATAAATCAGGCTGCCATCTCCCTGCACTGCTTCTCTTATGTCCTCCCTCTAGCCTCCCACCACTGAGCACAGGCAGCTGTGCCTTAATAGGGATATTCCTATCCTGGAGGCCCCCAACCCCTCATCCCTATTGCTCCTCTCACATCCAGCAGGGTTGGAAGGGAGGAGAGCAAGACCATTAGCATCAGAGGTATTCATGGAGGAGGGAGGAAGAAGAAGAAGGAGGGGGATCTTACAGCTGCTTGGGGGTCTCAGAGCATCATTACAGTCTTGTTAAGCCTCTGGTGTGCTTGCAGTGGGGCTAAGTCAGTCACCTGGTGAGTAAGGGGCTCATTTCCCAAGGTCACTTCATCTTTATAGAGTCCATCTGGAATTTACAGGGTCCCAGCCATAGCCACTCCCACCATGAGGCATTTGCACAGCGTCTCTCCTTTCCTCACGTATCTATTTTCACAAAACAGGCAGGAACTTGATATGATCAAGAGGCCCCTTGAGCAAAAATGGTGGGAACAGGAGTCAGTGGTTTCCTGGAGCTGCAAGAAGGCAAATGCAAGCATGGATGGGATTACTCATTTCTTTAGGAAAAAGAGGGCACCAGTAACTGGGGCTTGACTGAAGCCTGGACAGGAGACACAACTTAAAGCATTTCCTAAGGGGAAGGATTACTTTTGCAAAGCCATGAGCCCCTCTGCTTTATTTTGCTGGGTGCGTGCTTTGCCCATCCCCATCACACGTATGAAGCAAAAGTGATGCTGCTGTGCCCTGTGTCCCATCCAGTTTGAGGCCACTACTGCCTGGCACCAAGTACTTCCTGAGTTAAGATGCCCATGGTGCCCACATGTCACATTCGACTTCAGGAGGCCACAAACGTACAGTGTCAGAAACAGCTTTTGCTTTGTGACAGTGGCACAAGTCTTTCTCCCAGCCATGTCCACTGTTTTGGTGGCCCTGATTTGGTCACGAGCCCTCTCCTGTTGCCAGTGTCAAACAGCAGTTAACAGCATGTGGGATGGCTAGCAAACTCAGTGCTGCACACAGTGGGAAGAAACCCAGCCCTTTTGACCTCTGGGCAGTGTTATCTCAGCAGGGAGGCAGCATGTGGCACATCCCATCCATTAATGCTGTCTGAAAGCAAAATATGGGTCGCTTGTGCCTGTTGTACCAGGCTAGCTGTCCATAATACCTTTTAGCTACTCTGTGGTGTTAATACTGCTAAGGTGGGGCTCTCTGCTTCCTCCCACAGCTGGCAGCTCAGGTCCTGGAGCCCAAGAGCATTGGCTTTGGGATGGTTGACTCCAAGAAGGATGCCAAACTTGCCAAGAAGTTAGGTGAGTTCCATGTCTGGTGTCTCTGGAACAGCTTGGAGAGAGATGTGTGAGTGAAGCCCAGCAGTCAGCCAAATAAAGGACAGCCAAATCCCTGTCACCAGGATGGGGAAGATGAGGGCGGCAATTGCACACTGACTGGTCCAACATGGGCAGGATCAAATGGGGAGAGGATGGAAGGGATGAGATGTGACCCTTCCAGTAAAAGCTTTCTGGCTGAGAGTGCCAAAACCAAACCAAGTGAAAAAGAAAGCCAGTTCATGCCATACTGGTGACAAGGTGGAAGCTCACCACTTGCTGAGCAGATACTTTAAATAGGTGCCATGGAGTAACTGCATGCTCTTCCTTACAGAGATACAGGTCTAACTCAGCAGCGCAGAACCAAAACCCATGGGGAAATTAGATAAGCCCCCAGATGTCACTACCCTGTGGCAAAGTAATTTTCTTTCCTAGATTAAAGGCTCTGTGTGCTGGTGGAAACTAAACTAAATGGGAGAGCTTCTCCCTCTCCAAGAAGAAACTAACTAGCACCTACCTTGGCCCTTGGTACCCTGTCATCATGCACTGCAGGGGCTCAGTGCTGTTGATTTTGGAGCCTTCGTTGAGATGATGTGGCATCCAGCCCTCAGTCCAGTTATACACTATTCAGATCTGCCAGCCTGCCATCTATGGCATCTCTGTCATAGGTTTCTAACCCTTTTGCCAAGGCTAGCTAAGCCTTGGAGAGTTTGAAACTTGCTCTGGCTTTCAGGTCACTGCTCATTGTTCACATAGCCTACTCCAGACAGGGAGCACAACCCACATCACAATCCATTTTCCATCCAGTGAAAGGTTGTTAAGATTTGGGATGTTAGAGCCCAGTACTATATACTGCAAGACAGACAGCAAAGCAAAACCAAGGTCCTGACACAGAACTTTTCCAACTGAGGCCAAACTGTGACCTGAACAACAAGTTCCACGTCTGGGAAGAAGCCATGGCAAGTTCTGGCTGAGGTCTGCCCCTTGTGCCATGAAACATCAGTCATGAGACTGCTCAAATGGGTTCTAACTGGACCAACACTGTGAATCAGCAATTGCATGTTCTCAGGAGGCATTGCTGGAATAGCAAGCAAGATGCCTTGTATTAGAAATGCTTTTAGGGATGAGTTAACCACATTATGTTTCCTGTTTCTTTCTTTCAGGCTTGGTTGAAGAGGGAAGTCTCTATGTCTTTAAGGAAGAGCGGTTGATTGAATTCGATGGGGAACTGGCCACAGATGTCTTGGTGGAATTCCTCTTGGATGTAAGCATACATAAGATACATAAAGCTTCTCTGAGAAGCCCTCTTGAATACTTTGCTAAAAAAACATGGCTTTATCTCTATGTGAAATCCCATCCCTGTTTGTTTGTTAGAGATGACATTTGCCAGCTTCCCAAAGACTTGTCTGACCGTGAGTTCCCAGGAAAGCTGGTACCTTTACGTGCTACCAACCACTTATCTTAAAGATGCTCTGCTCTCTTTTCTGTTTATGGTGTATTTGACTAGAATCAAGTAACAATCCCACATAACTGGCTGGTAGTCACCCACCTCGACAAGCTGGCCTGCAAACACTTTGCCATTTGCAAAGGCTCACGCTTCCTTCTTTTTAAAGTTGAGAAAAAACATGCCCAGGAAGTAGCATTCTCAGAGCACCTAAAAAGAGTTCAATTCACTGAAATTGTACATGTTGCAAAATATTTGCCCCTTTCTAGGCACCGTAACACAAGCAATGCAGTGCACTACTGCCTCTTCAGTGAACTCCCCAAATTGCACTGCCATGAGTTAGAGAAGATCAAGGCTCTAGCACCCATTTATAGAATCATAGAATAGTTAGGGTTGGGAAGGACCTTAAGATCATCCAGATCCAACCCCCCTGCAATGAACAGGGACACCGTGCCATCCAAGGCTCCATTCAACCTTGCCTTGAATGATGCCAGGAATGGAGTGCTCTCAGGTCATTTTGTGCATGGACACAATCATGTACTCACCTTCATGCCTAAGTGCAAGAGATGCTGACTCTCTCACCAACATGTTGCAATTCTATTTAAACTCTACTCTTAGGAAAGGCAGCAGCCCAAAAGCATGGTCTTTGGTAATGAAAACATTTTGCAGTGGATTGGCTTTCCTTTGAGTTGAAGCTCCCTTTATGAGCAACCTGGTCTAGTGGAAGTGCCTGTGGTGCAGGATTGGAACTGAATGAGCTTTAAGGTCCCTTTCAACCCAAACCATCCCATGATACTGTGATTCTATGATCATTACAAGGAGCTTGGTGTAAAGCACTTGGTGAGGTTTTGCTTGCTGTGCTTTGTGGCATGCCACTGAAAAGCCATATTCTGTGAAGAAAGGAAGAGAGCAAGGATTTCTGTTGGTGTGTTTTCCACTCAAGAGGGAAAATAGCCCAGCAAAGCAGGGAAGTAAAAACAAACACATCCATGGTGCCTAGACAGCCTGATCTCAAAGGAAAACAAACACAGAGATTCTCTGCTCTGCTTCAGGCAGTATAGTGAGTGGCCTGCCTGCACTTCTGTTTGCCAAGTGAAATCACACCTGATTTACACCAGTATTACTGGGCAAAATAGGCAGACCAAACCCTTTCACCAGCAATGGCTCATAAAGAAAATAGAAACAAAGTCTGTATCAACCACCTGCTGAAGCAGCAGATAGGTCTTCCAGCTTCTTCATCAACTGTGATGAGTCTAGAGCTAAAGCATGCATTTAAGCCATTCTGCACAGGAAGATCAGCCAGGAAAATTCACATCCAGACTTTTTTGGCCACCCTCTGGTATGCTGGGTTTAATGTTTTCCAAAAGCAAGCTCTTTGCAATGACCTCTTCCAGCAAATGACACTTGAAAACAAATACATGCAAGCTCACAGCTCCCATACCAGTCTCTTTCACCACTTCTTCTTTCTTCTCACTAAAGTCAGCTGCAATTGCTATCCTTTGTCTTTCATCACAGCAGGTCCTTCAGCATCAATTTGGGTTACTCAGACCTCTCCCAGATTCCCTCTTCATACTTGAATCTATGCAGTGAACCTATTAATGGCTCCCTCTGAAGGTGACCTGCTCCTCTCTTCTCACATTAAGGCAAAGAGCACTACATAGTGTTTCCAGCAGTTGAGAAACTGGGTGACCTCCTTCTCCCTGCTTCGGCTGCTAGTGACATACCCTGCCAGGCATAGGCTGGTATTGCAAATCATTGTGTTATCAAATGCATTTATTATGGCAGGTGCTAGAAGACCCTGTGGAGGTCATAAACAGCAAGCTGGAGCTTCAGGCCTTTGACCGAATCGATGAGGAAATCAAACTCATTGGCTACTTCAAAGGAGAAGACTCTGAACGTAAGATGAATACATTCCTTGTGGGGCTTGGAGCCTGACTGGGGGCTCTGGGGCCTGGACATTGGTTCTTCTGCATGAATGCTTAAGGGTGTTGGGGGTATGTGGCAGGATGAGGTGCGGTTGCAGGCAAACCTCTGTTCTTGCCATGCACAAACCTATTCCTACATCTACACAGTGATGACTCTCCTGCAAGGTATCTATTGGCAAAAGAAGGAGGTGATAATCCAGGGGCTCCTGAAGTAAGCCTACCTTACTCAGAATCAGATGAGGTTACATTTACACTGGGTGAAGGCTTAAAAGAAGTAAAGCTCCCCCTCTTAGGAGCAGTGAGCCCAAAAGGTCAAAGAAAGAGGGAAGGAGGAAAAGGGAAAGAGAGGGACACACACTAAGTACTCATTTGGCAAACATACAGCAGCAGCGAGCAGGATATCTTAGGTCACCCAGCTGAGGCGCTGACCTGTTTCTCCTCACTGAACCCTGAGGCTGAGAAGAGGCTGGTCCCATGCCCCGAGAGATGTGCAACTCAAACCACCATCTTTCACCAGTCTAGAGAAACCCTCCCCAGACTCTCACTGACAAGCCCCAGTGGCCTCCTCTGCCAGCTCTGAGCACTCCGTTTGCTCTCCAGGCAGTGCTGGCAAGCCTTGCAAGCAAAAACACAGGTATTCCTACCTGAACAAGCAACATACCATCAGGTCTGCTGCACCACAGCAGCCCTTCCATCTCCTCCCTCAACTTTCTTCTACACTCAAGATGGGCTGCAGGGCGGTAATAAGTATTCTGGAGAAGGGTGGGAAATAGCTGTTGTAAAGAGCTCCTGCTGGGCTGAGAGCATCCTTCCTGACCCCAGCTGAGGACCTGATACTAGCAACAGTAAAAACATACCTCATTCCTGCTTCTTCCTCTTGCAGCAGGCAAAGCATGCCTTGGTGACAGTCACCATGTAAACTCTGGAAAGGTGGAGAAGCATAGTGCCATCATCTGATGTATTTTGCAGCAGTGTAGTAGTTTGTTCTTCCCTGGTGCCTACTGTGCTGATCAGCTGCCGATGAAATCTTTTCTTCATTCCCCTTTTCTCCTTCCAGATTACAAAGCATTTGAAGAAGCTGCTGAACACTTCCAGCCGTACATCAAGTTCTTTGCCACCTTTGACAAAGGGGTAAGCATCCGTGGACCTCCATGGGAGCTCACAGGCTCCACAACCTGATTTCCAGCAGCTCAGGTGGTTCCCAGGTTTAATATCAGGCTCCAGCTTCTCATGTTCCTGTAATTTGTGGTGTCCACATTTGGATTTGTCCCTGTGGCAAGATAAAAAGGCCATTTCTGCAGCATAGAGGCAGGTCCTGACCTGGGTTTGGAAACCAGTCCCATTAAGTTTGTGAGAGCTTGACTCCGGCCTCGCTCTGCCTCAGTGCTTGAGATCAGTAGTGTAGAGAGCTTCTGTAGCTTTATAACCAAGGAAAGATCCATTTGTATTCTGTTGACAACCACCAAGAAGGGATGCTCTAAGTCACAGCAAGCACCTTGCCCACAAGAGGTTCTGGGTAGGCAAAGAGGCACCTGAGGGTCACTCACTTCTGACCATCTACACTGCAACAGGTTGCCAAGAAGCTAGGTCTGAAGATGAACGAGGTGGACTTCTATGAACCGTTTATGGATGAACCTGTTCACATCCCCGATAAGCCTTACTCGGAAGAGGAGCTGGTTGAATTTGTGAAGGAGCACAAAAGGTACGTAGCATGCAGGACACTCCTGGCCATGGGATGCAGGTGAAGGTGTCTGGCATCACAAGCTTGCCCCTCTAGAGTATCCCTTTCATTAAGAACTAGGATGACAACCACCTTTTTGTGACTTCCTGACCCAGGTTTGAGATTTTTGCTCGCTTTTTCCTACTCTCAGAGGTGCAAGTATCCGTGCTGCAATCAGAGCCCACTACCATGGGGCTGTGATAACAGAGCTTCCCTCCTCCTCTCTCAAAGAGCAGGAGGCTTGCAGGCACCGCAGAGTGGAAAACTTGCCTGTGCTTTTAATTTAGATCTGTTCGCTCCTTACCCAAAACAGCATCACTAATGAGCATATCATATATCCATCCCCTCATGCCAGATATGTCCATAGGCAGGCTCCAACCTCAGGTCAAGCTTGGAGGAACCAGGATGGACTAAGAGGCTCCTGCTGACCTCAGGCGTGGAAAGGAAGTCACTGTTGTTATGGCAGTGTTGGGCCTTATGTGGCAACAGTGCTGAGCACCTACAGTGTTTGATCAGATCAACAGGAGCTGTGGATGCTCTATGCCTTTTTACAACCAGGTTTATTGCACAGCTGTTTAGGGACTCAGTCTACAAGTGACTGGAAAGGCTGATCCTTTGTAAAGGCACAGCGTTGACTATAAGGGCACAATTACCCATGAGGGGCTGTACTTTTAGACCCTTAAAATTGCAGCACAGGACAGTCACAGAATGATTTGCTGCTCCTGAAACTGCGTTTCAGACCTTCAAGAGACCAGAAAAGAAAAGCAGGACCATCAATACAGTTGGGTGACCCTAAAATCAGGCTGAGCTGGAGGACTGTGTTCACACACTGAGGGTTTAGAGACAAAAAGCTCATCTCTGGAATTCCCATATCACCAAACCTGGAAACAGATCTCTGCTTTTCCTGACATAGGAAGGAGTTCTCTATCTCCCATGTACTCACACATCACTTTATCGATCTCCTGGACTTCCTGACCTCAGTCCTTCCCAACTTTTTATCTCAAGCTCTACCAAGCAGCAGCATCAGGAGGCATCAAACACAGCTAAATGCCTAACAAGGCAAGCTCTCCACCAGCACAAAACTGCAGTGGAACCCCCCCAAGGTCTTACATTTTTCAAGATGCTCCATGGTGCTTGATAGGAGAGAGGATAGGCTATGTATTTTGCAAGTGCCAAGGCTCAGAAGGGAATTAAAAGGTGCCTTATGAAATCAGATGCATGAACTCCCAAACTCTGGACCAACGTGGTGTCATGGCAGAGGAAAAACCCTGAGGCGACAGTGATATGTTCACAGCGGTTAATTCTGAATCTCAGAGAATACAATAGGATGCACTATAACACAATAGGCTAGAATACAATAGAATACACTAGACTAGACTGGGATAGGACAGAACAGAGTAAGATAGGCTGCACTAATACCAAGTACAGGGTAGTTCCTCTGCCTGCAGCAAGAGGTCCCTGGGTTTATGCTCGTTTCACACGCAGTAACGCTGGGGTTAGACTCCCGCCCAGGACCGTGTTTTCTGTAATTGTGGTATAGCACACGGGGGCTGAACCCTGCTCCCTTTTGACTCACCTAAACCCCACTTACCCCGCTCCCTACAGCGCAGGGAAGTAAGCAGAGTAAATCTGGAGTAACTGCAGCAGCCAATACACTTGGGCGAGATCGAATCCTTCTGATCGAGTTTCCTTGCTCCAAGAGCCGCCCCCAGAGGACCGATAGGGAAAGCGTCTTGAAAGCCCGGTACATACAGAAGTATGTAACATACATTCACCTGATAGAATCCCTAGTTTCAGACAATCAGCAATGAGGAGATTTGCAGGGTCAAAAAAAATCTATCCCTGATCTCCTGCTAAGCGACTATTCTTCCATTTCTATAGGCTTTTTTACTCCTTTCTATTTTGATGCTGAAAGCAGGCAGTTTGGCAATTGAATGGTGCATTGCATCAAGAGAACATTTCTATTTGTTCAGTTTATACCTGCTACTTAAAAGCTTCACTGGGCACCTCCAAGCTCTTGTATTGTGAAGACCAATGACCATTCTCTGGTTTGCATTTGCAGTTTTTACCATCCTGATTTTTTTAGTCCTCCCCCCCCCCAGTCACCTTTTTCATAAGATAAAGGGTGCTTATTGACTTAATCCCCTTCACACAGAAGCCATTCCATACCTTCATTCACCACTGCCACGTTTCCATGTTCCTTTTTCAGTTGTTCCGTATCATTTCTGTGATGGGACAACCAGAACCACACATATGCTCACTCTGGAGATACACAGTAGATCTGCCTATTGCTGTAATGGGATAATGTGTTCTACTCCTCAGCCATTTGCCACCTGCTTGTAATCCTCTTTTTATCTTTGGAGCAGTTGATTTCTCAATTTGTGACACTTGGGCCTTTCTCCTGAAGACAATAATTAATTAGAACTCATTTAGAACCTGTTGTTGCATCTGTATAATCAGGATTGTTTTTTCTACAAGTGTACTGCTTGCTGTATGTCTGTCATGCAGCCTCTCAACTCACAGGAGATACCTCTGTATCTCCGCATCAACCTGTGTTGATTGTCAAAGAATTGGATCCAATATGCAACCACTGCTATATTCCTATTTCACATCTTTTTTAGTTTATGTGAGAAGATGTTATGCATACGATCATGCCAATATGATCATGAATCTTATTTCCCTTTTTGTTGAAAATTGACCTTTCATCTCAACCATCATCTTCCAATGTCATTAATCCACAGGAGGACCCCTCCCCTGATCTAACTGGAGCTTGGTTTCTCTGAGAGCCTTTAGTAAGGGACTTAAGACTGCTTTGACCTTCACCCACTCACTGACTCGCTCTGGCAACTCCAGCGGACTCATGGCCAAGACTTAAAGGCCACACGCATCTTTAGTGCTACTGTGTCATATTCCTTCGAATATCTGTTAACTCTACTTTTGCCGGAGGCATTGTACCTATAATTGCGTTGCTCTTCCAGACCTGTAGCCCCTCAGATCCTTCAGGAATCCCAAAACACTGCTCCTGGTTTCCATTGCCCTGGTAGTGAAGCAAACTGAAGCAACAGGTTACAAATCTCACTGATGCCAGCGTGCTGCTGCTCTCTTTATTAACCTGTTGTAAGACCGCATTCGTCAATACTTCCCTTTGCAAAAGCTCCTGTGTCTGATCAACTAGAGAGACCTGCTCTGCTGGGGAACCTGCCTGGACACCTCATGCTAGAGTGAGCTGAGGTGTGGAGAGTGCTTGTGCTTGTCAGCTATGGCCTTGTGTTCCTTGGGTGCCCCTTTAACACCCATGCCCCCCTCAGCCTGCCAGGCTGTCTGACAGGCTTCCTGCTATGTGTGTGTATGAAAAGATTTACTATGCAATTAGGATCTAACTTCTCTTCCCAGAGGTTATTCTGTGTTCTTCGCTTCAAAAGAGTTTGGAAGGATTTTTGTGGTGGAATTATGCTGGGGTAAAACCAGAAGAAAAGGGGAACAAAGCTCATTAGGAATGTCCCAGGGACTGCAAGACAAAAGTGAATGGTTTCCCTCGTGCTCTCAGCATGAGCAGAACAATCTGCCATGTGTGGGACTAATTCACCAGCACATCCCAGCACAGAGAAGGGTCTCATCTTCCCAAGCACAAACAGCAGCTGCAGTGACTCCAGCGGGGGCAAGGGCAGGGTTTTACCACCATAAATAAAAGCATAAGTTGACCTACTGTGACTCTAGCCATCAACCAAACATGCCTCAGTGGCCTTCTCCATGATACCATCAGCATCATGTGTGATGGTGAAGGACATGTCCTCAAAGAGTGTTTCTGTCTTCCTTTCAGGGCCACCTTGCGGAAGCTGCGTCCAGAGGACATGTTTGAGACATGGGTAAGCATGCACGGTGGGAAGTCTTGTGTCCTCTGATAGCTTCCACCAAGAAATCACTGCTCAAGAGCTCTAGAGTCTGGCTGGGCACATTATCTTTCTTTCCTTGTTAGCAAAACCACTTTGTCTGCTCTGGGAAAAGGGAAAGCATTGGTTCTGAAGCCCAGGTCTCAGGTGCTTTGCTTAGCAGCAGTGGGCAGCTGAGGTGGGTGCTGTTTGCTTCACAGGTGAGGCACAGATAGCTAACCAAGTGTGCCAAGTTTTGCTGCTTTAGTGCCTGTGACATAGCTATGGAGAGCATCCTTCCCAAGAATGAGCCATCTCATCTAATGGGTGTCACTGCTGGTGGTGGGCTGGCTTCAGTGGCCTGCTCACTGTTATCAGGCATTGGAACAGGTTGCCCAGAGCAGTGCTGGAGTCACCATCCCTGGAAGTGTTCACACACAGTGTAGATGAGGCCCTCAGTGCCATGGGTTAGTGGTGGCCTTGGCAGTCCTGGGGTAAAGGTTGGACTGGATGGTCTGAAAGGTCTTTTCCAAGTGAGTTAATTCTATGATTCTATGATTGCGTTGAACAGATGATTTATGGAAATTGTACCAGAGCAATTGTGCAACTCAAAATGCAAGCGAGGGCAGGCAGTTTGGTTAATAATAGAGATTACAGAGCAAATTGTGTATTGGTTGTACTTCTCACAGTGTGAGCAAGCTGCAAGTCAGAGATTGTGAAGAACTAAGCAGCAGTTTGGCACCAATCACACACAGAGGACTCTCCAGGTCTGTGAGGGTGGGGAACAGCGGATGGGTGAAAATGAAAGAAAAATCATGTATAACAAATGATCCCTTTGCTGTGAATGAGCATGACATTAATAGCCAGTCAGGGCCTTTCGAACAGCAGCTGAATACTGAAAAGCAAAGCTGGAGATGCGCTTCACAGATGCTAAGGAAGACGCACTCGTTCCTCCAAAAAGCTCATCACATTTATAACAGCATTCAGTTGCCTCCTTGCTTGGCAGTGGAACAGGAAATGCTGCTGGATTCTGAAGCACCTTGAGAGCCTTTAATACAACAAGATGAGAGGTAATAACACTGAAGCAGGAGTTATGAGTCACTTGGGCACGAGAGCTTTTCATTTGGTTTGGAAATACAGATTATGTATTGATGATGGCTTCCCACATCCACTGAGGTCCCTCCAAGTTTCCTTACGGGGCTGCCATGGAGCCCAAGCTTCACAAGGAGTTTTGCTTTCATACTGAGCCTTAGGGAAAGTGGGAATTGTCAGCGATGGGATGTTTGCTTTACTAGCAGCCTGGGAATACAGAGCTTGCCTCTACTGTGAGCAGGGGACTTGTATCTACAGGAGACAATGGGCTGGATTTTGATCTCACTGCAGGTTCAAAACACCCTCAATGCCTTCATTGGAGTTACCCTTGTTTTGCTTACTGCCTTGGAGGTCGGAATACAGCTACGCTATACAGCTATATATATAATTATATATCACACATATATATATATTCCATTTTTCTCTCTGACAATAGAGAAAAGCCAACAATGTAGATTTTTCCAGCTGCAAGTCGTCTGAATCCCAAGTAGATCTGCCTAGAATGCCCCAATGAAAATGTATTCCTCAGAGACCCCATCAAAGGCCCAGCGTCCGCTATTGTTTTTAAAGATAATGTTTTCCACTTAATCTTTCAGGGTTTTTTTTTTTGGGGGGGTCCTTTCAGGTTTTGATGGTGGTTTTGTCACCTCTGGGCTCAGAAGGGAAAAGGAATTAGCATTTAGATGGGAATTTTTTCTTGCATTAAAACCAATTGAAATGGAAACTGGGACCAGCAGCAGGTGAGGAAGGCAAAGCTGATCTGTGGGATAATTCAGAGATGACATTCATAGCAGGCAGATGATGAACCAGCCAGCAGATCCATTGGCCTTTACCAATATCATCACTCACTACTTACATGTCTCGTGGAAAAAGCAGTCCACCAGGCAGTTATTTCTGAACCTACACACACTGGGGCCCTGAATTCCCCTTGCTGGTCATGGAAACCCTCACCTAAAGCAGAGGCCCTTCACCTCCCAGAAGGGCCAAACTGAGCCACCTCAGCTCTCATTATGAAGAAACCTCCTTTGCTGGCCTTGAAGGAGCACGTTTGGGAGTTGAGAGTGGTGACAGGTACTTCAGGTTGAATATAAGGAAGAAGTTCTTTACTGTAAGGGTGGTGTTGCCCAGAGAAGTGGTAAATGCTCCATCCCTGGCACTGTTCAAGGCCAGGTTGGACAGAGCCTTGGGCAACATGGTCTAGTGTGAGGTATCCCTGCCCATGGCAGGGGATTGGAACTGGATGAGCTTAAGGTCCTTTCCAACCCAAACCATTCTGTGATTCTATGATTCTAAGATTTGTTTCCCTGCAAACCATCCCCTGAAAGCTGTGAACTTATGAGGGTAGTTGGCCTCAGGCATGGAGGATGAGCCCATATTCCCATGCTAGAGAGCTCTTGACCTTCTCTGCAGGCAAGCTTTTCCCTTCACCACTAGAAGCTCCTTTGCATTTGCTATCATGGTGCCCACCTCATTTTCAGCTGAAGGGTTTCAGTAACTACCCAAACTACCTGCTTTAGAAACTAATACCTTCACAACTCAGCCTGACCTCAGTGTCTTGTAGTCATCCTGACCTCTTGAAGGCAGCCCACCACTTCTCTGTTGGACTCTGTCCTCTCTCCCTGGCCCATCAGTAATAGTTTTGTTGTTTCCAGGAGGATGACATGGAGGGAATTCACATCGTGGCCTTCGCAGAAGAAGACGACCCAGGTAGGAGGCTTTTTCCTCCTTGTGTCACACTCCATCACTCAAGAAGTGCAGTTTCATGTTCTTTCTTTGCATTGTGGAGCCCAGTGCCCAGGCTGGGATGGGGAGCTGGGATGCTTCTGGATCTCTATACTAGTGGGTGTGCTAGCCAGGATTGAGTTTCTGGGTATAAAGGAATGGCTGGCTGCAAAACGAAAATCAACCCTTCCACCTTAGCACCAGGATTTGTCCATAACTCTGTTTCCATCTTGCTGTGTGTCTCCAGGGTAGTGCTGGCGGTTCGGTGTGTGATGGGCATGTGGGAAACCCACGGGCATCAGCTCCTGGAAAGTGCCTCTTAGAGCATCAGTGTGCCAAAAAGCTTTGGCCTCTTGGGGGCTCAATTGCTCCCTTGCCACAAGAAAACAGTGGCATTGTTCCACCCTACAGAAGGGTTATGAGACTTAATTCATGTGTAACTAATTTCAATACCCGGGGAGGATGTTCAGCATCAAAAGCCTTATTATCAGAAGAAAGGGCTGGGAGACAGCGTTTTAATGAGCTCTATGAACAACCCTATGCACGCAGAGGGGAGAGGGAAGTTGAAACCTCCCCAAAGCAAAAAGTGCCTGGGTGTTTGCAGGAGGGAGCTGCAGCACTTCATGTATCATTTCAGATGGGTTTGAGTTCCTGGAAGTCCTGAAGCAGGTTGCCAGGGACAACACAGATAATCCTGACCTGAGCATTGTCTGGATTGACCCTGATGACTTCCCTCTGGTGAGTGGCAGGGGCTCCTTGCCTTTCCTGTTCTAACTCATGGATTGGGGGGGTTGGTGTGGTGATGTGTGCATGAGTGCAGGGATTTCCCCCGGGAATTTGGAATAGGGAAGAACTGGGCAACGGGTGACCCCTAAGAGCTGCTTGCTCAAGTTGCTTTACCCAATGAAGGAGGTGTCCTGGGAACATCTCCAGAAATAGTGCTTTCCTTTGCCGTGTGTGGCAGTTCAGATTCTGTTCAGCCTCTCCCAGATTCATTCACACAACAGGCATTTGTTAATTCAGACACCCTTGTCTGAGCTTTGTTTCTCACTCCTGCAGCTCATCACCTACTGGGAGAAGACCTTCAAGATCGACCTGTTCAAGCCACAGATCGGGGTGGTGAACGTCACAGATGTGAGTAGCATGTGCCCAGGAAACCCAGTGATCCAAAGATGAGGGTGCTAGGAAGGACAGGGTCTGAGGTCTGCTGGAATCAGTGGGATTTCTGCTGCTAAGCGCAGGCAGAGCACGCTTTTCCCCCAGGGAAAAAGCATAAAGACCTCCACCATTCCCATGTGCGGCATTCATAACACCTCCGATGTCGAGATTGAGGGCTTCAGTCTGACTGAACCTGGGTGGGTTTGTGGAGGAAAAGTGTGCATGTAGGGTGGAAGGCAAGACGTGATTAGGGGAGAAGAGCAGCAAAGGGAGGGTGTTTTTGCAGCAGAAGCAGTAGAGCACAGCTTGAATGTAGGAGGGAAAGATGGTCCCAAACAGATGACAGGGAGAAACTGCATAGCTTGAAAAAAAACCCTAAATAAATACGCAGCTTTAATAAGTATATGACATAAACTGGTAACAGAGGGATCCTGCTGCAGCAAAGGGGCTGTACTGGGATTCATCCTCCTTAGCCGCTGCCATGCAGGGGTTTGGGTAGGAAGAGGAGAAATATGTGCCCCACACTCCATGGCAGTGAAGGGTTTCCATGCCATCCTGCAGCCCGGCTTGCTTATTCGCTGGGTTTATTTTTGATAGTGAAGTGCTGCTTGTTCTAATCTCTTTAAAATGAACCCGTGTGGTTGTGTGTCTGGAAGCAGAACTCACTGCTGAAGTGGTTGTAATTCGGTGCTTGACTTCGTGCCTGAAGCTTCAACTGCATGGGAAACTGGTGTTTCATTAGGAGAGAGGAGGGATGGACCCAGGGTTGTGGCTGGGTGCTGGTCATGGGCTCACCAGTGACCTTGTTCCTGGCTCCTATGCACTCTCTCCTATAGCTTCCCAGAGAAAGAGGAGCAGCAAGGGTGTACCGTACCGTTGTGCCTCCTATTACAGCACATGCTCCAAGATGGGGGACACGGGAGGGAAAGCAAAGCACTGGTGCCATGCAGAAAGCAGACGTACACCTAGAGAGTGAGGACTCAGTGGGTGAAAGCTTGTTAGAAACTTATAAAGGAGAGACAAAAAGCAAAAAGGGCCCAGATAGCATCTGAAACCTATGATCATGAGAGAAACGGACAGACAAGACAGAGAGCTCATGTATTCCAGTCTTTTATTACTAGTCCACTGCATCTCCCTGCATCATGTTTACTGCAGCTCTCCATGTGTAAGTCATGTCACAGCCACATTAAAGAAATACATGAAAGTAGGATTGTCAGTAGCAAGCAAGCTCTATAGAAAGTGGTATTAGGCAGGAACACATGCCATATTACCCAGCAGTCACTCAGAGGCCTGTAAGGACTCATACATTAGCTTTGATACAGTTCAGTGTTTCAGGTGGCAGATTCTACTATTTGCATTTTCCTTTAATTCCTCTTAAGCGTGTTCTCTATGCCTTAAGAGAGAGAATGAAGAAAGTTCTGGGTTGGAGGGTACTATCTAAACCAAACACTGAGCTCACTCCGTGATTTCAGTGTTACATCACCGCATTCAGCCAAGTTACACAGGTACAAAGTGGAGCTTACACAACGGAGTAAAAATAAACACTGCTCTTGGCTTCGGTGGACATAACCCCTGTGACCCCATCACTCCTCTAAGGACCTGCCAATACAAACACCAGAGCTCCCGGCAGGCCCTGCTGCTCTGTCACGTCGCACTGGCTCATGATTGGGGCCACGGTGCTCTGCACCATGCGGCTTTATGTATGTGCACAGCATCTTCTCAAGGTGCAATGGGCCCGTTTCGGTTCCCATTAGTTAAAAGTGTCTGGTTTTGCCTCAAGAACAGTCCTGAGGTGGAGGACAAGATCATTTCTATGAAGCAGGAGCTGCATGCTACTTTGAGGCTCTTTTATTACAGTTTTAGTGGTTTAGAAGGAAAATAAATATTGTAAGGGAGAAACAGCTTTCCTTGGTCTGGCCTTTTAGCAAGCTGTAAACCAAAGAGAATTGAATACCACAGATGGGGATGCATTTGCACCCAGTGCATATTTGGGATGCATTTGCACTTGATGCATTTCCAAAGCAGGTATTTGTCTTCTGATATATGAAATGCACTTGCTTCTGCAACATCAAACACTGAATGAGACAACCTCACAGCACCTCTGCAGAAGAGGGTACTGATCCTGTTTTATGGAGGGGAGACAGTGAAGGGAAAGAGGCTTACCCAGACATTTACCTAAGGAACCTATAGCAAAGCAGAGAGAAAACCTTGCATTTCCAGGCATCAGAGACCATGTAAGCTATGCTTCCTGTCCCTGGGTAGCAGCCACAGTTTAGACAGCATCTTCTTACTGAATTCCCCCTCAGCCCCTGTTCCACCCAGATTGTGGAAGTAATGCAGAGAGCTGGAGAGAAAGAGCTGGGGGTACCTGCAGTCCATGATATCCATGTTTTTTACCATTCTTCAGCTGGAGCATGGTTGAGATGATGTGATGAAAGGCTCTTCAAAGAGAAGGAACCACCGTCACATGTGGAGAGTCCAGAGTAACCCCCTAAGGCAAAAGAGGATGGTAATAGAGGCTGGGGAGAAGGGTTGCTGCTGACAGCAGGGTGTAAAGGCTCAAAGGTAGACGTGCCAGAAGGGCTCTGGAAGGAAGGAAGGAGGGGAATACTGTGATTTCCTAGCAGGGGGAGCTGTCATAGTTCTCTTTATGCTCTCTTTATGTAGACATGGAGTCCACACATCTGGCCAGACAGGGTGAAGACAATGCATCAGGTGGACAATGCTCTTGTTGCAGGAGAGGAACAGGCAGCGGGCACATACCCAACTCAGGTCAAACAGCACCACACAGTCCTGTAAACCCATTGACCAATCCCACTGCCCCTAGTCAGAAGCAACAGCACCTCAGGGGGAAGTGGTAATCCCAAGGTGTATGCAGAGAGACTTTATGGCTGAGCCTGCCTGCAGGCTGTGGCAGCGATAGAGCTAATGCCACCACCACCCCTGCATCCACAGCAGCAGTGAATCTCCTGCCTGTATCTGAGCATGACTAACCCTCCATGACCTGTCCCTGCAGGCTGACAGCATCTGGATGGACATCAGAGATGATGATGACCTGCCCACAGCAGAGGAGCTGGAGGACTGGATAGAAGATGTGCTTTCTGGGAAGATAAATACCGAAGACGATGATGACGACGATGACGATGATGATGATGATGATGACGACGATGATGATGACGATGATGATGATGACGATGATGATGACGACGATGATGATGATGATTAACTGTGACTGTGCAGTTTGACTTGTGGGGGCCCAGAGCCCTCCCGCTGCGGCAGGTCCCTCCATTGGAAGACCTGTGCTTGAGCGTCAGCAAGCACCGCTGCTCTTCTTTGCCCCCTGCCCTGCTCCCCCTGCCCCTAACCCTGCCCTTGCCGGGACCCCCCAGCCTGATTCTCAGTGGTGCTGAGCCACCAGGACTGCCCCTGCAGGTACCTGGCACCGCTGCAAATCATGCCTCCTTAGGAAGGACAATAGGAATCTGCAGGGAATCTGCCCTGAGCGTCCCAGGGTGGGAGAAAAGTGTCTGCCTGCTCACTACCAGAGGGACACAGGAAGCCAAGTTGTGTTTCCATGCTCATCAGCCCAGCACTTAACATCGAAAGACCAAATCTCACTTCAAGACACAGGGAAGGCCACTGTAAAGTTTAGTCCTTTTTTTTAACACAATGCCCTTTGCAGCTTACTCTGCCATGACCACTCAATCCTGCAGGTTCTGCTGCAGGAGTCTGTAGCTGCTCACTAACACGTTTAGAGCAGCAAAAAGCTTTGAGAAAGGAGAAAGGTTTTAGGGATTCTATTTAAGCTTTCAGTGATTCCATATGGCAGGATACTCTTCTCTGGCAGCACAATGCAAACCAAACACCACAGTCCCTGTCTGAAACTCTTGAAAGCTCAGGCCAAAGCTAGGGTGAGTGCAGGTAGTCTGATATGGTACATCAATGTTTGTGAGTTCCTGAATGGCTGGAAAGGCTGATCCAGGCCTGAGCCCAACCTCTTGAGGCTGAAGATCATGATCCAGATCTTTGGCCTTAACCTCAAAGAAACACCAGAGCAGATTCCAGGCCAGTTGCAAACATCTGCAACCAGGTCTGGGCTGGGCCTACCTTCCCTTTCAGGTGAACCTCAGACAGATTGAAGGTGGTGTACATGAAATAGTGCCAGCGAAAACATTCTTGTGGGCCCACCCTGAAGCCCTCCTATTGCCCAAGACCTTCCAGCTTTGGCTGACTTTCAACCAGTAGCCTGCAGAGCATCTTTTCCCATGACCAAGATGCTGGGAGGAAATGCATCTATCCAACCATATTAGATCCTGGATAACGTGTGTTGGGCAATGAGCAGTGAAAGCTGTTTGGCTTTTACATATTCAGTTGCATGGTTACTCCCTGATTAGAGACATGGTAGCCCATGAGAAGCCTCTTGACTGCAGACTGAGAAGGAGCTCATAGTCAAGGAGGTCACTCTCAAAGCAGAGGGTCAGCAACTCTGTCCTGGTGAGTGCAGCATCATCCATGTGCAGGTCACTGCAACAGCGTTAGGTCTCCCTGCTTTCCCATGCCAGTAGATTTCAGTTGTCTTAGCTTCTTAGATTTGACAATAGTGCAATGAATGGAAAGTTTGGATATAGTTTTATCTTTATAAATACATTTATAAATATGTTCTCCAGTTGTCCAGACTTGTTAGCATAGGTTAACATGTCCTTTCTTGCTACAGATGAGAACCATTGTCCTGACCTTTCTTATACTGGCTTATGTCAGAGGTAAGTGATGTTACAGGGGAAATAACAGTGTGAGGGACAGGAGAAGCAGAGCTCCTTGTACAAATGCAACTCAGCCTGATGAGACGCAGGGTTTACACATTATATATTTCCTTTATCAGATGAACTGCAAAGCAGTATTTTATAGATTTGTTTTCCCCTCTCTGTTGATCAGTCTCTTTGACTCTGTCTCTACATTAGCTGAAATAGATATTTTAAACTACTGGTATAACAAAGCTGGAGTACTGATATATTCCTACGTGTACTTAGCGCCTTGGTGGAAAGTGCCAGCACGGACAACACACACCTGGGTATCTATTTACCTCTATGTATATGAATGAATATTGTGCTTATATGGTATATGACTGTAGGCCGCATTAGCTCCTTGAACATCACTCAACCCATGCTTTTAAGACACAGCCTATTAGAAGAAGAGACAGGACAGCAAAGCATCCCCAGGTCAACTATTTGCCTCTTCTTGCTTCTTTATGGTGTGTGGAAGACTGAAACCAAGTGTGTTTGGTGAGACCATCCATACATGAACAACTCAGCCCCATGCCAGAGGACCTGGTGGAGACTTTCAGAAGCCTGAAAATGCAGAGTGCTCTCAGACTGGAGATGCCCTCCTCTCCTCCAATCACATCCTCCTCTCATCTGGCCAGAGGGGTGCCCAGCATCCTCCTGCTCTTTCCTTTCAGCTGCTTCCTCCAAAGGTTTGCTGGAGGTCCTTATCTCAGAGAGAGGGACTTGAGGTCTCATGGATGCACATTGGTATGTAACAAGAGCAAGCAAAACTAGCCATTTAGGACTCTCCCAGTCTGTGATTAAGGGATAAATATTCAGCTGAGAAAAGTACTCATTTACCTGGGGGCTATTCCCAGGAGTAAAACACTCACAGTTTTACCCTGCATAAGGTAACAGTTTACACAATCTCTGCAGCACCAGACTAGGCGCTGCTAAGGGCTATGAATTTCTATAAGTACAAGTGTTGCTCTGCTGCCTTTCCTAATTAGCACTGTCTCTGGACACCCTGATTGCCTGAACACTTTCTCTATATCTTCCACAGTGGAAGCCTGACTATTCTGATGTTTCCCTCTCTAGATGCTCTGATGGGCATGGCTTACTCAGGCAGACCCTGCAAAGGGCATTACAGATGTGCTCAAGCACACAGCTGTTTCACAGGCATATACACATTTCAATGCATCAAACAACAGTGCTCTTGGGGGGGAAGAATAATGTGGTGCTTAGGCTTATACAGAGGCCACTGAGGCTGAGCTGGTGTCAGTGGTTTATGGTTTCTCCTGAGTTACATGAGAAAAGGCTAATCCTACAGCTGCCACTCTTCATGGTGCCAGTACAGTCTTTGATGGGGTCACACTTTCTCTGCTCCCTTATTCTCCCAGTAGGGTTTTCCTCCTTGTCTTTGCCCAAGAATAGGATTTTTTTATTACTTGCTTTTGGGATAAACACATAAGAATTAAGGAACCATTGCAGCAGAGGAAGGATTGCAGCAATAAAGATGAGTGCTCAGCACAGCCTCTCCCATTCACCCCTAACACCTTGTCTGCCCTGTGTTTGTAGTGGCTGGACCACTGAATGAGGCAAATACCCCTTGTGAAGGAGGTGGTAACTTGAGCTTGAGTGTCTTCCTGCAGGGACACAAACGATAGTGGTATGCGGAGGTAGCTCATACAGGACCCAAGCATGGGCACTCCTGGGCTCCTCCATCAGAAGTAGGTGCAATTGGCATTTGAAGGCTGCGGACTACATTCTGAAAGGCAAAATGTCGGTAGGTTTGGGTGAGGAGCCAGCCAAAAAAGCCTTCTTTATTTAAAACAAAACTGCTGTGGGCAGCACTGAGTGTTCCTGCAGGGAAATGTGTGAAGACTTCTCCTCCCTTAGTAAATAGCTCTTTTTCTCCTAAGTGTTAATTAGACTTCCACATTAAATGGGTCTTAATACACGTAAAGGCAAGGAATTGTATTTTGCCCTCATCCAACTGCAAGTGCTTCAAGCTGATCAATCAAAGTACCCCAAAACCTAATCTTACCAGTACCCAACAACAGCAAAGACACCCCCCCCCCTCCCCGCAAGCTGTATGTGCCCAGAACAAAGTCGTACATCACCTCCTCTCAGTCACAGGGCCAGAAGAGGGGTTGGTTTGGTGTGCTGGACCACAAGCCACCCTGTGCTATTCATGTGCAATGATCAGGAGAGGGAACACCATCAACAGCCACATACTGCAGTTCTCATACACGAACATGAAGGAGAAAGCTTCTGCCTGTGCAGTGGAGCTGAGGACACTGATGGAGAGGCTTTGTGAACCCAAAACTCCTCTGAAGTTATGTCAACCTTTTGGGCAACAGCCCCAGAAGGAGAGTACAAGGGAAGTGCTCTGGATATCACAGGTTACTCCATATCTTCAGGGACAGCAGTTTTCATGATGCTTCTGAGGAGCCTCCTGTGCTGCCTTTGGGAGAGGAATGGCCCCGACGTGAAACGAGATCTCAGCGGCTTCCCATTCCAGAATGAAGCCAGATTGCAACACACATGCACAGCTGAGGACACCGGCTGCTTCCCCGTGTCTGTCTGCACATCATACCTCCGAAGTGATTGATTCGTTACCAAGACCAAACAAACCCCATTGCCTTTGATTCCCAGGGAAATAATTAGACAGGAACATATCTCTTCCCAGCTGCTGCTGACTTGAAAATCAGCCACGTTGCATCTGGATTCCTCTCTGCCCAGTAAAGCTTTGGGGCAGTTTCTCACCTGTGAGAAACTTTGGGGGTTAAGAGGGGTGAGCAGGCAACAAGCACCAAGGCCCTCCAGGGCAAAGCAAGCCGCCTCCTGCCTACTTTTACACCCCAGGTATATCTATGCCATGCAATGTAGAAACTGGAAGCAGCAGAGCACAGCAGGAAGGATAATTAACCTCAGTAATGAGGCAGCGCCAGCAGGACTGTGTCTTACATGAGACCAAAGACTGTGTGTGCCAACCCACTGCGCTGCATCCCTGCCTTTTCCCTGCTCCCTTGTACCACTGACATGACCATAGGATGTCTCTCACAGTTGACAGCAGATGATGTCTTCAGACCATGGGGCAGGACCCAGGGCAGAGCCATCCCTCCTGGCCCAGCTCCCAGAATGCTCCCTGCCAGGTTCCGAAAGGTGCTAAACTATTTAAAGGAGGAAATAAACAATAAAAGCAATGCTACCGAGCTTCCGTGCAGCTTGAAGACCCATTTCTGGAGTCACATTACAAGCAGGTTTTGGAATGGAAGCAAACAGCCTTCCTGTGCCTCAGTCCGCCCCTTATGATCCCTCTTTGTGCATTCTGCCAAGTCCCTGTGATGAAGGAGATCAGCAAAGCTTTCAAAGGCCTTCTGTTATTGTCCTTAACACTATGGAAAACAAGAAGAAAACATAGCTTTTCCACCTTCTTTTCATCCCTATTGACTTTATTCTTCTGGTCCTCACTGCTTTGTTTTCTCTCTCCATTTCTATCTACCCTGCCTTCCTCTTCTCCTCCATTCACCCTCATAGGACTGAGGGTCGCTCAAGGACAAGGACCTCCCCTGCCCCTTCTGCTTAAGCTCACCCCCAGCACAGGGAGGCAGCAACAGCCCTGACACCACTGCCAGGAGCCAGGGCATGAGCTGTGGCTGTGAACACGGGGAGGGACAGCATTCCCTTCCCAAGGAGAAAGCCGACAGGCTGACACTGGCTTTCCTTTTGTGGGGGACACACTCAAGATGAAGCTGTTTCAGCAGCCTGGGCTCTGAGGGAACACCAGGATTCTTGTGGGCATCTTTTCCTGTTGTCCCAAAATCCAGACCAGGACCATATCCCTCTGCTGCCACTGCAGGATGAGATCTGCAACCCCAGTGCCACCAAGAACCACACCATCTGAGTTGAAGACAACTGGCATGACTTCAATACAATAAGGAACCAGGTTTGCTGCAGGGGTTATCCCACGCTTCAGCAGCAGCCAGAAAGCCAGCTACCTGCCCGAGAACACAAGTAGTTGTCCTGACTGAGCCCTCCTTTGGTTGTGGGTGACAAATGACTTAAACATCCATGAGCAACCTCATCCTCTGCCTTTGGATGTGGAGGAAGCACAATCTGGTCCCTTCCTCAGTAGCGCAGATAAAGTGATGCTCGACCCTGAAATACACCTGGTGCTTGATTTTGGCTTTAAAATCCAGTGCTACATGTCAAAGCCTTGCTCTTGCTAGTGACAAAGAAAGAGGCAATTGAGAACAGAAGCAATGAAATGCTTGAAGGATATTTTAGACCCCACCAAATGGAATGGCTGAAGGAATGTACACAGCTTCCCACAGCCTAGTTACTGAATTACTAAACCAGTTTCTCCCAACCACTTACGAAGCAAAATCATAATCAACTGTAGGATCTGGGATTATGAATCCTAAAGAATGAGCTTTTACAAAGTAGAAGCTAAAAGGTTTGCAGATCTGTTTCACATCTGTGGCCCAGATACAATCAGCTCCTCCTCATTCCGTCTTTCAAATCGTGGCCCCAGCATCTGATTTGTGCTGAGGAGAGGTCCAAAGGGTGAAGAAGTTCTGAGTGTCCTTTAAGACCTCCAGAGAGGCTGAATCTAATAGGTTTTATCAAGAACTCCCTTCTCCCTGTGCACCCACTTTTATTCATGCTCCCTTTTCAAGTAGTCAGGGAAAAGAAAGAAGAAATGGAAGAGGCAGCCAAGACTGGTGATGTCGAAGCATTTGGAAGCCTGATTTCTGTCTTTGGAGGAGTTGCCATTTACAGCATAGCTTCACGCCTTGAGCATTTGTGCTGTTTCTGCTTTGAAGATCTTTGTACCTTCATGTTTCTGAAGGATGCTGGAGGGAAAACCCACACCCTGTTCTCTGAGGTCTCTTCCACTGCTTTCACATTGCCTCCTCCTTATCTCTTTCGAGGTTTTGCCACTTCCTCCATAGTTTGACATATAAGCAAGGGGGATGCACTGAGCTACCCCAAATGCACATCCATGGGGTTAAAGTTATCTCCCTTCTTCCTTTTCTCTGTTGTATTTAGTGTGGCCCATACAGAGCCCCAAGGCTGTGCCCTTCGTCTTGGCCATGGCCTCACCAGCAAACAATTGCTCTCCTCCTCCCATGAGCAGAACCCACAGGCTAACAAGCACCAGTACCTCCATGTGAGGGCTCTTGGTGTCCCCATGTTATTTGCATTAGCTGAATTGGAACAAGAGCAAGTCCCAAGTGAGGTACAGAATGACCTTCTTCACTCAATTCAGCTCCCTATATTTTGGAGATAGGGGTCAATCAAGGCTTTGGAATGGGCAGTGAGCCCCAAACTGATCACAGACCTCTATATAAGTGGTAGCTGGGGGGGGGGGAACCAACCCACAATCTTTTCCCCCCCCACAGGGGACAGGGAGATGGGGAGAAACAGGAAGACAGCTTTGCTCCCATTCAAGGCACACTCTATTTTACCAGCACCATGTCAGCATAAACCAGCACACGTTGTGCAGGGCTTGTTACTGCAAAGCTTGTTAGTGCATTCCAAAGCAACCTTGGTAACCTTGCCCACAGATAGTGGCTTATGCGTATATGATCACCCCACTACACCATCCCTGTATCCACAGAGATGCCTTGCCCAGTGCTCCCTGTTCTCTCAGCCCTGGCAGTGCATGGATGCACACATGAAAAAGGAAGGAATGGTTACCCCTGTCCCAATGAATGTTCTGCCAGTACCGGAAAGGTCTGTAACCTAAACCCATCACCTTCCCATCCAACATAAACTCAGGAGCACTGTTGAAAGACAAATCAAAGCATTCTGCTTGGCTGGTTCCCAACACACCTTCCCTTCCTGCATGCTGTTGTGAGACACCATGTCCTGCTGAGAGATCCCCTTTCCCCACCTGCCCCGAGCTCCAGGGCCCCAGGTTCAATCTTGCCCTGTTCCTTCCAGGAGCTCAGATCTGGGGCTGTGACAGCAGAGCCAGCACATAGCACTGGGAGAAGCTGTTTTGGGGTTTGAGACCCTGCCCACCTCCACAAACAGATTTTTCATTGCATTATTGACTTAGCTAACAATGCACAGTGAGGTGCTGCTAAAGCTTCACGTAGCCTCCGGAACCAGTTGCCCAAGGTGACAAATCCTTTTCTTAACTCATTTGTCACACCTCAACTGTGTGTGGCTGTTTTACCCCATATCTCCCCACTGAATTCCCCAAAGCTGGTGCTTTCTGATCATCCATAACTGTGATCCTGGGGACAATAGATCTTCTTGTGTATTAAGCCACACTTCAGCCACCAAGTCCTCTCCCCCTGTGGCTGTTGTGCTGTCTCAGGGTAGCCACAACCTTATGCCATTATGGCCAGGAATAGGAGAGGCACCTCCTCCAATGACTGTAGCCTGCTATGTCCTCTCAGGCAGAAGGTGCTTACCTCTTGTTCAGCTTGCTGGGTCCCTCCAACCGTTGTTTGCCAATGAAAGCCTCCGTCCCCTTTCTGTCAGTGTCTTGGGTCAGTAAAACTTAACCCAATGCTGCAACCTGAGGCTCTATCACACCTCGAAGACCCTTGAAAGGCCAGTGAAAGACCTGGCCAAACCACAACAGCACCCTCAGCTCCAATTCCTGCTAAGCTACACACTGCAGCCCCTTATGATTCAGACGGCTGAGCTCTGGGTGAAGGCCAAGGGAACAGGTCTCTCTGGCAAAGCCTGTTCCTTCCATCAGCTTCCACAAACCACAGCAGAAGAGAAAGTGCCATGAACAGCAGCAACTGGGTGTTGATTCAGCATCAGCACTAAGCCACACACAAAACAGAATGTGCTGAACTCATAAGTAAAGACACAGCTCTCAAGGCTAAGAGCCGAGGGCCAGGCTGACAAGCCCACTACCTTGTTTGTGCCAAATCCCTGCTTCTCACACCTTCCTGTGACATACCTGTGGCTGCATCCCATTTCCCTTCCCTGCCCATCTCCAGGAGCTGCTCTGCAAACAGCCCAGGGCTGGGCATCGCCAAAGCACCGGCAGGATGAGGGGGACACATCAAAAGCAGAGAGATCAAGGGAAGGCAGGAGGCAGGTCCAAGCACACCCCCATCCCACCCTTCCTGCTTCCTGCCTTAGTTCAGGGCTCTGCAGTCCTAAACACACCCATCTCCCCCAAAGCAGAGAAATACCCATTTAGCTGGTGCTCTCCATCAGCATTTCTTTGTGTGCTGCTTATCTCCACAACAGCAGCCTGTGGATTTTTCCAGCACTCAAATCCACTGAGGGGATATGTAGGGCAGAGCCACGAAGCCAGGTACTTCCAGAGTGGGTACCAAAGGCTGGAAAGGTTAAGGTGGCTGCTCCCCCCTTGTGCTTGGCCTCTCCAAGCTCTCAGGATGCTGCTGATGGAAACGGAAGGTGGGAAAGCTGCACCCAGAGGTGCTATTGAGGCGAGATAGCTGCCTCACAGGCTCTGCATCCACACAAACAAGGAGCACTGGCTTTTCCTCCTCTTGCCCCTCCTCCAAGCAAGGAACTCAGCAATGAATCCTGTACTTCATGATTTGTGTGCAAACTACCAGACAGGAGGCAGAAAAACCTGTTCCCACTCCAGTTGTGGCCCCCCCTCAGCTGCATTTGCTCCCCATCATCTGAGATCTCAGGTGTTCAAAGCACTCACCCACCAGACTTTCTTCTGGAGTGATAAATGAGTTTGCATTCTACTGTGGCAGAAAGGACTAGAACAAGGGTGACAAAGACAACCTCAGAAAGGTTAAACCACATGTTTGCAGGGCCCCCTCCCAGCCACAGCTAAGGAATGCTTGAAGGCCGGTGATGCTGTCTGGAAGGAGAAGAGGAAAGAGTGGGGCAATCCAATCTGGTATCAGTTTATTTCCAGAATTTTACTGTACAAAATATGCAAAGTGTAAAACTTTTTTTTATGTTTCAGTTAAAAAAAAAAAAAAAAAAACCAAAAACAAAAACCAAAACAACACAACCCCCTTCCAGCTATAACTTAAGAGAACCCAGCTTGGAACAGAACAACTCGCTAGGCTAAGACCCACAGTGCATTAATGTCACAGACACCAGGAATTTGCTTACTTAAGTTCACGATTAGAAGAAAGAACATAAAAGACCATGTACCACTGCAGTTAAAGTCACATGTGCAAAGAGGAAAAAAGAAAGAAAGAAATGCTGGTTAGTGTCTATTGATTAGAAAACCTTGGCAAACCCCATCTTACTATACAGTGTGTGTAGAAAAAGAGTATTACACAGTGATCAAAAGGAGGGCAAGGGAAGGACTGCCTTCCTCAAGACACAGTAATGCTGAATCCAAGAAACAGGCACAGAAGAGTGTAAGATTCCTTCACAGTTAATGTCTGTGCAGGTAGCCACAGCACCCCCCCCCAGTGCAGGAGATACCCCCGTGCATCACCAGTGCTGGCGAGAGGTACAGCCAGAGGGAAGGATGCTCTCTCTGGGCAGGCAGAGCACACACAGGGCAGGGCTGGCTGCCCACAGGGCTTCAGTACATTATGGGGATTAGAAACACAGTCTCTTGGAGGGATGCAGAGGGAGGGTAGCACCAGTTGTACCACTGGTGTAATGGGGGGACCTGGTTCAGGAGTATCCTAAAGCAGTCATAGAGCAGCGGCTGGAAACGGCAACTTTTGGTCATCATCTATTTGAGGCAGCAGCCTGAATGCAGGAGGATGTGTATTCCCATGGCCCTAAGCCATGTCTTATAGAAGACAGAAATTTTGGGGGTTTAGGTGGGTTTACTTTTGCTTTTAACAAAACCCAAACAGTTCAATCCCA
The DNA here is from genome assembly GCA_032466535.1 of Forpus xanthops. Lineage (NCBI taxonomy): Eukaryota > Metazoa > Chordata > Aves > Psittaciformes > Psittacidae > Forpus > Forpus xanthops. Next base: position 116,208 of record JASSUY010034333.1, read on the forward strand.
AGAGCTTCCTTCTTCACACAGTTTGAACACTGAACCACCGAGCCTAGCTTGAGGCTTTACACATGTACAATGCACACACCTATTAGGGAAAAACACAGACACACACAAGCTGAATGAGGAAAGAGACATCTGCACACACTTATCAACAGCTCTCATAGGGGAGGGCAGAATTAAGCACAACTGAAGAGCAGAGCCTAGGACCAGACTACAGTGCTTTGCCAAAGACATTTGTTTTCCCTTTGGAAAAGGGCAGATTTACAAGTTTTGGTAAGCAAGATGATGGAATTGGCTTGAACAGAATTCCACGTTCAGCACAGAAAGGATCTTTCCAGCTCTTCAACAGCAAGCATTGGAAATCAGCACATCTCAAACAAGACTTTAAAAGCTACTTATGCAAGGCAGGGCTAGCTTCAGAATCAGCTCTCCCACAGCTTCTGGCATACTTGGAAACAGCAGATTCCTGAGGCTTTGTATGGAGATCCCCATCCCAAAGGAAAAGGTTAAGAGGCTCCACAAGGGGTGGGATTTGTTCAGATCTCCTCCAACCTTGTGCCTTATTGTGAGCTGCTCCCAAACTGTAGCCCCAGCACCTCCCATCCCAGTGGATACTTGTCCTGACTTGCTAGGGAATATCAGGGAGAAAATCCCATGCGGAGGAGAGGATGGGAGTTGGAACGACTTAAGTTGCTGGCAGGAAAAGTTTTAGAGGCAGAAGTTGGAGGAATAGCTGGCAGAGGCTATAATGAGATCTGCCTTCCTCTCCTATAGCCCCCCTGCAAGGGCAATATCCACACTCCTAGAAGCTGGGAGAAATCTGTCTCTTTCCCTCTTTAGTCACGAAACAGAAAGCCAGGCTTCATGGAAACCCACAGCCATCTCCATATGCTCCAGAACAGTTCAGACAGCTGCAGCTGGGTTTGGAAGATCTCAGCATGGCTTTGGATTTAGGCTGTTACAAATCTGAGACCAAAAAGCCCCCAAAGCCTTTAAAGTATCCAAGGAGCATACTTGAGAGTCACAACGAAAACACCAACATGCAACAGAGTGGGGCAACACTATTACATGGTGCAGTCTTTAGTGAAGGATGTCCAGTGCAAGGATCTCCTCTGAGGGGACATTGAGGGTTATCTCATAAACCATTTGAACTCCAAAGAAACAACAATTCCCAGCCAGGTACAAGAATCCAGACTGGGAAAGAGGAGGGAGAATATGTGCATGAAGATAGGAAAGGCATTGGGAGGAAAACAGCCTGCTCTTGGCTGGCAAAACCCTTCAAGCCTTATTTCTATGCTGAGCTCTTGGCAAGCTCTACAGAAGGAAGGAGTGCAGGATTTGGATAGGAGCAGTGTTCCCTGTGACTCTAATCTTACTCATTAGCTGGCTATAAACAGAGTTAAACAAACCAGGCTGCTCTTGCCACTCAGGGTTCTTATGAGGAGTCTGAATTCCTATAGATGCCACAAATCCATCTGTGGATCTCAAAGCACCTGACAAGTTGAGTTTAGCCTCACGACACCCCAGTGAAGCAGGTATGAAATTGTCCTCTGATTCTCCAGGGAGGGGAAATGAGAGACCCTGAGAAAAGGGTGCCTTTTAAAGCAAGAACAGGGAACACTCGTGAGTTCCAACTGCTCTTTGAGTCTGCCCTCAACCCTAAGCAGGTTGCACTGTAAAGAGACCATTTGAAAGGCCAAGTCCTCTCCTTCAGATTTAATCAGGCAACGCATTCATGCTGCTGACACAGGGCAGAGTGTTTAATTTAGGAGCTGGCTCCCACTGACAATGTCCTTTCCACGGGCAGGCTGAAAAGGCAGTGCTGATGAGGAAGCAGACCTAGAGCAAGCAAGCACTGCTTAAGTCTGCTCCTCCACGTGTTTAAGGATTTAATGGGATTAAGACATGATTTTCCTGAGTGGATCCTGTCAGACAGCCCCCCTGGTGGGGCAGGGAGAGGAAAGGGGAAGGAAACCTGGCAAAGAGAAAAACTTTAGCAGAGGCACCTGTGAGAAGGTGCTCTCATGCACACAGCACACTGAAACCCCCAGCAAGGGGGCTCTTGTTCTGGCTTCACAGAATGAGCCAATTCAGCCACAGGCAGCAGCCTCCACACAGGCAGAAGTGCTCCCCAGTCTCCTCCACCTTGCTAGGGATGGACATCATGGAAGACACATAATCTTCAGGAGAGCAAAGTGTGAGGAGATACTGTATAGTTCCCCCACACACACACACCTTTGTTGTTTAAAGGAATAAATCAATCTATATTTTCTAATTAAAACACTGCAAAGGCCACAGTCAATAAAGGAATCCCTACAGAGACTATCAGAAAGCCTGACCTAGAAAGAAACCCAAACACTAAGTTTAGAGAAGGAAAAACTGCCTCCTTCCCATCCTTTAAGGGAGATGGGCTCACTCCCATCATGTACAGCATCATCTAGTTTTTTCACGAGCACGTCTGGTACTTTACATGGAGAAGATAGGATCCAGGTGACCTCCACACACTTGTAAGAAAGGTGCAGGACACTGCAGGCACCACTTGGATGAGGAACCACTCCTTTAGACCCTTGTTGTGCTCCCTCAATCCCAAGAGGACTATCCGCAGCTCCACTGCTGCTGACTCCCTCTCCTGTCCCCAGCTTAAGGCTGGCTGCTCCCTTCCCACCAGCTTGTGGTGGGCGTCTGTCAGCCCACACCAGCCATGCCATGGAGGACCAGCAGAGCCTCACTCTTAGCTAGGCCACCTCATCCTGGTGGGAGCCTGAAGGCAGCCCCATGAGCTGCTGGAGGAGCCCAGGGAAGACCAAAGGGGACAGGAGAGCTGCCACAGTCCATCACCAAAAACTACCCACCCTGGCAACAAAAGGCACTGGCTTAGGTAGAACTGGGCCCTCTGTGTGAAGACATTCATACGGAGGGTAGGTCAGATCCTGTCCTGATACGAGACATTTGCATGGCAAAAGACTGGGCAAAATGAATCATTTTGCATCCACACATGAATCCACTGCCACAGAGCTGGGACCTGACTGAAGGCAGCTCAATGCCAGCTTCAGAGCTGGCTCTGAAGTCACACCATGCCCTGTGACAGCAATAAGACACTGCTTTACGCTTCATCATAAAAAGCAAACTTCCCAAAACCCCACGACTCAGGTGACATCAAAGCCTCTCTGATGGACAAAGGCAAAACAAAACTGCACATCTCAGGAGCAGATCCCAGCCCTGAGCAAAGCTCCCCCAGTACAGAAAGGCCAAGACAGGCAGGAGGCAGGCAGGTTTTCAACATTCAGACAGAGTTTGATATTTCTTAGCTAGAGCTGAAGGCGTATGGTGGGGAAGGACACACAGCAGTTCTCCAAAGCAAGTGCACATGGCAGAGGTCAGCCCTTTCCCTGGCTCCTCTCCTCCTTCCCTCCAGACACACTTGGAGTTAGCTAGAGAGGGAGTGGCACATTCCTGCCTGCACCCCCTTCCCATCAAAGAGGCTGTCAGACATAGGGAGGGTCTGTGATTTATCTGAGGAGGGGCCAGCTATTCACCTCCCCTGTCACAGTGCAAATAGGCAGCCCTTACAGGTGCAAAAGGAAGTGGCAGTAAGGCTGAGCCTGAGGGGACTGAGGCTGGAGAAACACATTGAGAAAGACAGACAGAGAAGACAGTAACAGGGAGCCTTGGGAGGCCAGAGATGCAGGCAAACAGGAGAAAGGAAGCAGGTGAGAGATGACAGGGGGTTGCGTCACACAGAACAGTTTCACTAACAACCACTGGGATAAAAACATGAAGCAAAATCCATCTGAAGAGCTGCAAACGGGCTGTTCCATTTCAAGACAAGCACCTTCAGAGACACAGGAAGCAAAACCATCCCACTGTGCTCATACAAGTCCAGCTCTGACAGAAGAGGGCATATGAAGAGAGGGAAAAGAAGTCTTCAGTCTTCAGATGAAGTGGCTTCCAGAAGCAGCCCCCTCACACCCTTCCTTTGATACTCTCTCCTTCCCAAGTGAACAAGGACTGCCACATCCCCATGCAAGCAGGTTTCTACAGCAAAGAAGTGAGCAAAACACTCTTCTGAAACAGCTATGGGTAGGCAAAGCAGAGAGGCAAAAGCACAGGCGTGTGTATGGCGTAAAGGCAGCACTCCAACAAAAATAACCCATGTTGCAATCGTGAGGAGAAAGAAGGAGCACGAGACTTACAGTATGCCTGGAAAAGGGGGGGATAAAGGGGAAAACTCTGTTCTGTCTCCAAGGCTGAGCTAACCGAGCCAAGTCACCCTGTCGCCTCTTAAGATATTTCTTTCTAGATAAGATATTCCAACTCCCCCCCCCCCTTTCCAAATAAAGTGCAGATGGTCAAATATTACTGGTCCATCATCTGCCAGTTTCAGTCAGCATTGGGGAACTTAAACCCAGAAAGCACGATATTGAAAGATAAAATCCAATCCCCAAGGAACCCACCCTCAGAATCCCTTAGACTGAAGTCTCAGACTGTAAGCGGAGGACGAATTTATGAGATTTAGGGTCTATGAACTCCTCTGAGAGTTTGATGAAGGGGATTTTTTTCACATTAACAACAAGGCTGAAGTCCAAGCACTTGAGCACAAAGACGCTGCCATCCCGTAACCCGCTCGTGACCGCTTCCTCACTGACGAGCGTCCAGTGCTTGGAGAACCAGCGATCCCTGTCGTACTGGAGGGTTGGGCCTGGGCTGAGGTAACGCTCCAGGAATGCCTGCCGGGAGAGGGACACGTGTTAGCACCAGCCCTACCATTTGTTCTGCATCAATGTTCTCTTCCCAGCCCCAGGTTCAGCTCCACGAGCATGAGCTTGCCATGCTGTGAGTTGTTTCAGCTTCCACACTTCAGGAGACATCTTCTGCCCAGTCCCCCCCAGCTTTTCAGACTCCACGAGCAGATAAAAGCACCAGGAGATTCTCTTTCAGTCCATACCACCAAAGTTATAGTCCTAACTTTGGCTGTCAGCAGTGCCATCAGGCAGCAATTCAGTACAGCAGAGGTCATTTCTCCCCTACCAGCCCCATAACCCATCCCAAAATTGCAGTCCCAGACAGGTAGATAAAATAGCTGGCCCTCCCTTCTTCAGGCCAAGCTAAGGTGGAAGGCAGAGGTCCCCATGGTTGCAGCCTGACTGAGGCTGCAAAACTGAAAGCAGAACAGGGAATGCTGTTTGATATTGGTTGTTTTAAGGTCTCCTTTGCAATCTTAACAGCAGCAGAACTCCCCCTTGTATACCTGGGCAAGGTCCCAGGTGGATCCTAGTGAGAGGGTGCTAAGGCTCATCTCTTGATAGCGGTTCTGCTCTCAGGGTAGTTAAGTCCTGGGTAAATGTCCAAGAGTAAATAGCTGCATTTCTAACCCTTTGCTAGGATTATGGGATGTGCTTAGAGGGGAAGGTGGAGAGCAGGAGGTGGATAATGTGAACCTTTAAGACCTCATGCAGCCTATGCACCGATCATATACAGACAGCAACTAAGAAAACCTCCACTGACCTTCTTCAGTAATTTCCTGTCCTGTGTGTACACACAAATGTGCTATCCCTCTCTTTCTCCTTCCTGCACCATTAAAGAAAGCGTTACCTTTGGTGTCATGTTATTGGTGATGCAGAAGGACAAGTGTTGCAAGATGCTCTCCATGCTGTGGTACTGTTGCTGGCGGGTGGTGCGAAGGTACTTCTGCAGAGCTCTTGCCATGGAGGGGAAGATTGCCTGGGCTGCTTCTCGGGGGTCCATCATCTCTCCTGGAGCTTTCTGCTGTTCCTCTGCCTGGAGGCGTTTGATGTGAGTAAAAGCCTCCTCTACTGCAACCACAAGCCTGCAGAAGAGAAATCAGGAGTCATAATGAGAGAGGTAGGATGAGGCTGAGGTTAAGGCAGAGCCTGGGAGTCAGGATACTCAAGCTCCTATTCCCATCTTCACTACTGAGTCACTGCCTACCATCTGAGGGGTAAGACAGCAGCTTTCTTTCCTTGACCAGCAATTGAGTGCCATAAACTAGGATTAAGGCTTTAAAGCCAGAGTGTTGTACTTGGTTCTGCCAGCACAGCATAAACATCAGTTACATGATTCAAACAAGACACAGCTGCCCTTGCATATAATGCATGCCTTTGAAAACAACGGTTCCAGCATACAGGACTGCAGTGTGAAGCATAAGGCTGGGTAAGAAGTCAAGAAGAGACTGGCTTTAAACTAGCATGGCCCAGGACACAGGCTGCTCAGAGGCTCTGTGTTCTCAAGCTGTAGTGTGCTCTGGCATACACCAGCCAGGTACAGAGACTGTGCTGCTGACTGACGCCTCTGCGCCCTCCACTCAACAGTGACAGGGTTCCCCCCTTCACTCCTAACACTTGCAGCTAAAGGCACCCTCTGCAAACCACTCCTGTGTTGGCACAGGTGAGCAAACACCAAGACCACTGCATAAAAAGGCAAACAGATGCCATATAACACTTGCAAGTTAGCACAGAACTAAGGAACAAGTGAGGGGCTATGCTGCGGTTAATGGGGAAAAAAATCAATGATAGTAGAAGAATCACCCAACTAAACTCTTTTGCCCCTCCTGACAGGGCTTGCTTCACACTAGATTTCCATTCAAGCCACCGACTACTCTCCACACTGCCCTCAATACCCAAAGCATCTCAAAGCCAGGGAAAGCTGCCTCACAACCAGCACAGGTACAGAGTACCATATTCAGAATGTATATGATGAACAGCACAAGAAACCTTGACCTCTTCCCATCTAGGGGCAAGAGGGTACTGAGAATGTTTCTAATCTCTTCACCTGTACTTGTTGCAGCTCTGACCTTCTCCTTTGAAAGATCTGGCCTGATGTTCTAGTGACTGATGGGTTTTGCCCGACTAAGCATCTGCTCTAAAACCAAACTCAGCAAGCAAGGGAGATGTGGCTGAGTTGGGATGTTACACTGCACAGAAAGAAAAGTTTTACCTCCTATTGCTTTGAGGCTGGAAGAGAGCCTAAAAGACAGTGGCTACAGACCACAGGTCAGCTCAAAGCAGGCTAGAGGACACACACTATGCCAGCACTTTCCCAAGGAAATATAAACTGCCAAAAGAAAACACAAACCAAGCCAGCTCCTTCCAGTTACGACGCATTCCTTCCAAACACAGCTCAGTTCATGGGTGCCCGTCCATAAGCAACTTGCCTCAAACTGTTAGGTATGTTAACTACGAACTGTAATTAGGCTCCAGAGCAGATAGTGCCTCTATCTCAGGTCACCTCAACAATGCATCAACTCTGCAGCCTAAGTATGACTGTCAGAAAACAAACCTATGGCCCAGAATAAAATCCAACTCCTTCTGGTCACATCTTTCCTCCACAACTCACTGAAGGGGGCAAACTGCCTCTTTTAGTAGTGTGCCAACACAAATATTCTCCTCACCTATGAGCAGGCAACACCAAGTGCTCTATGAATCCTGTCCCTGGATTACTTGAGCTGAGACGACAAGCCTGGACATGGGGGAAAACAATGGGATTTCCTACAGCAAGTAACTACAGATTTCTCAATCACTGGACTGTTCCCTAATCTATGACATTGCATTAGCTTATCTGCATAATATACATGAGCTCTGTTTTATGCATGTTCCTCAGACAACTCCAGTTACAAGCCGTCACCATCCCTTATGCATCTGGATTTCATATGCTTCTTTGCTGTGACAGATTTACAGCCAACCCCAGCCCCTTAAATCAGAGGCTCCTGTGAGGCTTGGCAATCCCCACATGGCTGAGCCTTGCAGGAGGGGGTGGCGTTACCTGGCACGGCGCTTCCTCACTCGCCGCTCATGGTCAGCCTCTTCGTAGTAGAGCTCGTTGTGACTGGAGTCCCTGCGACGAGCCGCAGCCGCGATCATGGCACGGGACTGCCCCGATGCGTTGTTCCCTGGGCCTTGGACAGGCAAGGACAAACCAAAAGGTGGTGTTACTGCCATAGGACGGGCTGGGACAGACCAGTGCCCCACAGCATCTGTCAAGTGCTCTGTGGCTCCAGCCTTCCCAGCTGAGGTTATAAACCCTTCCCCAGTCCTTGGGAGCTTTGACAGAAACCCTGCTAGGCAGCACGGGCTTAGAGAGGGAGTTTTGCCACATGGATAAGGGAGGTTAGTTGGGATGACACATACACAAAGGCAGAGGTGAGGTGCACATGCCAAGGATGCAACTTACCACCCATTATATATGCTTTCATTTTGAAGGCAAGAGCAGCTGGAACATACCACATTTCAGCAACAAGACAGTGTGAGCGCACAAGAATTGAAGAGTTGGAAAGAGGAGAAAGACAAACACAACAGCATCATGAGACATGGAGATGAACGAACAAAAGCCAAACTCCAGACAGTTACACGCAGGAAGGAAAACCAGGATGCAAGGCCAGCAGGGTCACCTTTATATAAAGCATAGGCTTTCCCAGAAGGGCAGATGCTGTCACAGCAGCAGCATTCCTGCAGTAGGGTAGGCTGGGGTCTATGTGTGTAGTAGCTTCTCATGGTACTCTGAGCACACCTGCCTTACAGCTTCTGTTGCTGTTGACAGATACTACACAGGTCCAGCAATAGGGAAGCTGCAATTTGCTCTATAACACCCACTTAAGTGACAGAGCTGTCTACTACAATACCTTAACTAGTGACCTTAAAATACAGCAGTAGACTCTGCAGCTCCCCCATGCAGCTCACACCTCTGGCTATTCAAGTAGAGAGAGGCAAAAAACATGTTGCCCCCATAAGCCTACTGACCCTTCTATCTAGATAGATTGACTTTTCCCAGAGGAGGAAATGGAGAAGCCTCAGACTGCATTCAAACCACCATGAGCTGCTTTTCTGCTCTGAAAGCCCTCACTCTCAACTGGCAGTGGTTAAGACCAATCGACTGCACAGACATGCTTAAAATTCTTCTGCTCATGCAAGGGCAACTCTTTGGTTTCTTTCCTAAAAAGCACAAAGCACATTCCAGGACAGAAGCCTGAAGTTCACTCAGCAGCGGGAAGGACAAGCATTCATACAGCTTCCAGAGAGGCTAAACATTTCAGACTGACAGCTCTGAAATTGAGGATGTGACTCAATGGAGATACTAGCTCCCAAATTGGGATTAGAACTGTAATTTGCTTTGTTGACTATGCCCAGTGCTGAAAATCCTGGGTTTGAAGATGAGCCTCCCCACTCTGTATAAGAGAGATTACAGCAAGATTTTTTTCCTTCCTGGCTGCTCCAGTATCACAGATAAAAGCTGCCAACAAATTAGGCTGCTTAATAGCATTACTGTCTTTTCACGTGCAGGGTATAAGAGACTGTCAGGATGCCAGGGTAAACTGCAAGCCAGAACTACAGTCTGCTTCATCAAATGGATGGGAATCTTCTTAAAGATGTGCCTCTAAGCCTGAGATTTCCACATCCGCAAAGGCAGCAGCACTGCACAAGGAATGCTATTGCCCCACAAGGGAAAGGCATAAGTTTTCAGGCCCTGGCAAGGTCAGGAGCTTGCCACTTGGAAAGGCCTGCCAGCCACTTGTACAGCTTGCTTCTGGTTCCTTCTCTTCCAAAAAAGCCTGTGAGCTCTCAGCTCCTAAGCTACTATGCTATCAAACTGACAGTTTTACTTTGAAGCTTGGGTGTCCCAACATCCCAGCAGGTGCTGCAGAACATAGACCTTGCCACATCCCAAACAGATGTGCTGCATCAGAGAAGACAAGCCAGCTACTAGCCAGAAGGGCACATCCTGCAGCCAGCCTGGTGGGCCATTGGGTTTGAGTGGTATGCAGACACCTTTGGGATCTGTAAGCCCCACCTTCCCCACAGCAGCCTCACTGAGCGTAAGCTGGAATGAAAGAGTGCAGAGCAAGTCTGCCTGCTTCCCCTCCCCAACTCAACTTGCTCTCTCCCACCTTTCAGCTTCCTCATTCCAGGCAGCAGGGGACACACTATGGGCAAAACTACCCTCTCCCTCCTGCCCTGCTTCCCCCTTCCTCTGTCAGTATGGGGACATCTTACTGTAGGGATCTAAATAAACCTCCAATTAATTTTATGGATCAGGAGTGCTGCATCAGGTTTGGAGAAACATTTAGAATAAGGTGTTGGAAACTTCTGAAGTCACCAAAATGAAATAAATACATTTAAAAGCTAATTTACACACACACACACACACACAAACCCAACCCACACTCATAAGGCACTGAAACTTTGTTGAAGGCAAAACAATCATGTCCCGTGTTTTTCCATGGGATATCCTTCATATTTCAGTCTCCATACCCTCCATGCAGAACCACCTTTCCCAGCTCTAAAAGTCTTTCAATACTAACAAATTCATGGGCAGGATGAGCCTTACCACATTTTGGCACAAGACTTCAGCCACCCTTCATCATAAAAGCTTCCCCCTACAACTTCAGCTTTTCTATCAAAGGAACGTATACTTCTATAAAGCTGTGACAGCTGAGCGTACCCTGCTTATCGAGCCTAGCTTTCACTGATGGGGTTTAAGAGTGCCAAATGATTTAAGACCAGTTTTTTCTGCTTTGAGCATGCACAGGGATCCACCCATCCATCCATCCACAGGCCTCTTTAAAGCCCAGAAGCTTGAAACAGGTTTGTTGAATGGCAAAGCTCAAAGGGGATAGTTATCTGTGTCTGAATTTCCATGAACTGCTTAGTGTCAGGATGATTTGGGAGCACAGCCATGCATAAGCCAGGCATAGCTAATTTAGTGCTAAGGCTGCAGGCTGACAAGCATTGCTTTCAGTGGCAACTGCTGCTTACACAGTTGCTTCTTCCCACATGGGTATCAACCTTCTTCGCTTTCCTGAAGGCTGCCTGTGGAAGCATCACAATAAACCACTGGGGAACTCATTTAGGTTAAAAGTTGTGTTTATTGTACTATCACAACCAAGGAGATGACCCAAGAGCGACAAAAAGCAGAGGCTGCCTAAAACAAGCAGTGGTGCCAAAAACTGCTTGTCAAGCCACATAATTATAAAGGCTGATCCAAAACTTGGCCACTTTGCCTGGCAAAGACAAAAGCCTTATTGAGGGCTAAACACATCTGTAAAGTCATGGGGAACTGGCAAACTCGGCACTGTTAGGAAGATTTCCAGCAAGAGACAAGGATTTGGCAAAGCAAAAAGGTGAGAATGTGTGCATAACAAAGCATAAAGCCAACTCAGCCCTTCCCCATCCCACCCAGTCTCAGATACTGCATTTTACCTCACCTACCATCAACATTGTAGACTTTCAGGCCAGCCATGTGCTTGGCTGCACGGGATTTGGAGGCTGTTAGTAAGGCCGGGTTGTAGACTGTGAAATCTCTGTAGTAGTTTTCCAGGACCACCAGTGCAGCTCGCTGGATGCTAGGGACAGAGAGAACAAACAAAATACAAGACAAAGCCCACCAAAATGCAACAAGTTCTTTTGTTTCCATAAAATAAATGAAAATTATAATAATAAAAAAAGAAACAGCCACATTATTTGGGTCAGGATTGTCACACTCACAGAATTGTGCAATACACAATATTAGTTACTCTCTGGGACCTGAAATTGAACTTGAAATGCACAGCAAATGTGTCCTCATTTCATGAGAAGGTTGACAGGAAACCCCTAAACAAGCGCAGCAGATTGAAGCACTATGCTGCCTGCAGCATGGGAAATACAGGACAAGAGCCCAGCTTGCCTTGGCTGTGAGGCTGAAGCTCAGAGCACCATCACATAGGTTTTTCTGCAGCTGGCCAGCCTAGATGAAGGGACCAGCTCAGGATGGATGCTTTTCCCTTTGAGTCATTTCCAGCCTCAAGTCAGAGCTCCTCCATTAGAGCATTGACAAGAGCCCAAATCTCTTCAGCTTTCACAGCAAGATAAGATCACTGCCTGAGGAGTATGGCTACTGGAGAAGGGATTACCTCAGTATTGCTTGTTAAATCCCAGGAAGGACAGAATGAGCAGCAGTGACACTCCCTCCATCCCTTTGAAGGGATGCCGCTACATAACATGACGACACATGGGAGCAAAACAGCACACACGCCAACAGCAGGAAAGGCTCAACCCAGAGGTATCTTCCTTTGCAATCATTTCAATAACAGAGGTGTCTGTAGGCACTGCTACCAACAAACAGGACAGCATTGCAAAACAAGGCACAGCTATGGCGTTTAGAAATGCCAACACACACACGGGATCCAGGACATGGCTCTCTCCACGTTGCTCTGGCTCCATGCCCCAGTATGGTCTGTCTGGCAGTAGTGTCCTGAGCAAATCACCAACATCACCCATTCAGTCAGTTGGAGTTTGCCAAGAACCCACATTTCGGTTTGAACCCACAAATATTATATAGCAAACTGCCAATGTGTTTGTTGCCAGTTAATTGTAAAGTTCACACTTCGCAACAAAGCCTCTCCTAAGGAAAGCAACTGAGCATTCTCACACATGTTACAACATAGGAAAAAAACATTACAAGGACGGGAACGTGGGAAAAGAAGGCATCAGCAAATTAAGACCTGAATTCAATTCTCAGCACTATGACTGATTCAAGGCACACTCCCAGAGGAGCCATTTCAATTTTCCTGTGCCTGGTGCTAATATTAAACTTCTGCTTCACACCCCAGTGATTTAAACACCACACACACACATACACCCTCTGCCACTGATCAGTGAATTAAGTGTAGATTCCAGCCCATTCACCAGATCCTGAGAAAGAAGGACAAACCCAGACTTGTTCAGTTTACCTTCAGCAGTCAGTATTAAGGTGCAGCACCATATATTTCATTAGCTATATAACTTTAAGATGACTAATTTAGCTTTTGAAGCAAATTCTTTCTTCAGGACTGTTTGGATGCAGATTTCTTCTGCATCCAGCTAAAGCATCCTGAAGAAGCTTTAGATTTACCTTCATATTTCCTCATATCATGTTCATTAAAAGCAACTTCATTTAAGCACTCGGCTATCGATATGAAATAAAAAGGCACTATTTAACCAAGGAAATACTTCCTTTCATGAAGCAATATAAACTGCCCTACTGCCACACACACGTAGGTGCTAACAGAATAAATGAAAGGCAGTTTATTCCTCCCTGCCAAACTTATGATTTCAACTGTGAATTTGCTGCAGCTTAAAAACAAAACGTCATAAAAGAAGTCATGTGGCAACAGCACATATTCCCCTTTCTGACTGCATTCAAACATGACCAAGTTTTTCCATGTCCACTTCCCAGGAAGGCAAAGTTCCACAGAGTTTCATCCCGAAATGCAGTGCTAGAAAAACCAGGACCAACAAAACCAACAAGATAAAAATTACACAGTTATACTCTGCTAATACACTGCCCTCATTCCAGACAGTACTGGGACTTCCATCCCAGCAGTGGGAAATGGAGGTTCTCCATTGACCACCTAGCTCTATCAGGATAAAGCAAAATGACTCATAGGAGACAATAACTTACTTTAATATACACATTTTTTCCCTGGATGCCAGAGTGTGTTATCATCAGGATGCCAGCTTTCCCCACCTAGTACTGTCCCTTCCATCTCCTAAATAACCTACTCCACTAATTCATTGTCACATCCACCCAAAATCTGAACACAGTAAAGCTTTTACATTGCAATAACTGCCCTGAAAATTAGAAGCCTAGCTATTTATTGATAATGCAAATCCAGTACAGGCTCAGGCCCACATGTGAGATACCCCAATGACAGAGAGCATCTGCTTTCCAGGGAGAGAACTGTAAGTAGACATTAGTTTCCTAAACTTCTAGCAGCCTATCTGTGTCTCCCATGGAGTCATCCCAAGCACAGCAGTTAGGAAGGCAGCTGTACGGTGACTGCAAATTCTCTTTTGAAGAAAAAGGGGAAAAAAAGAAGAGAGGATGCTGCAGACAAGAAAATTAGAAGGGTCACAATAATTAATGAGAGAGGAGAAGGCTGAATCAGAGCCTTCTGAGCTGCATTGCTCAACCTCTTCAGCCACATCAAGGGGAAGCCTCACCCTGCAGAGCTCAGGACAGCCAGCCCTGCCCTGTAAGGAGCTGCAAAGCAACAAGAACCCCCCCTTTCTGAATGGGCACAGCCATCCCAAGCACAGCAGAAAGGGACCTAAACTGTGCAACGGAATGGGCAAGGAGGAAGGTGACCATAAGCCAATAACCATCCAGAGCAGTCCTGCGGAGCAATGGTCTCACGGTTTGTGAGCAAAGCAAAATGCTAAGGAACACTGCTGTCTCCTCACAGAAACTGAGGGGTTTGGGGACTTTCCACTGCAGGGAAGACCCTGGCTTGGCAAGCAAGGCTAAGAGGCTGCAGCAAGCCTCCTCTCCACACACACCCCAGCTCCGATGGGAATGGGAACTGGCACCCTTCCCAGAGCCCGTGTTTGGAAGCTCTTCCCTTGCAGCAGTGTCTTAGGAAGAGTTCAGCACCATGTCGGTCACTGCATTCACTCCCCCCACACTTCAGCAAACAGAGGCTTCCCCTGCCTCTATGACTTTAAAGGAATGGGGAGGAACAGGAAGAAAGTGAACAGAAAGTTTCAGTATTCATTGCCTGCTTGGAGAAGGTCAGAGCGAGGACCTTCCCTGTGTCCTAGGAAGAAGATCGTATCAAGACACAAAAATGCATTTTCATGCAACAGTTCAGATGCAAAGCCTTCAACCAGAGGGGAAAAGCCCCCTTTCATACAGGCCAGTAGCCTATTGCAAACCCAGTGTTCCTTGTAGGCTGTACCAGCAAGGTTTTCTGCTTTGTTGCTTTGCATTTTTTGCTGTTGGAGGATCAGTTTTAGTTTTGTTCTAAATGATCATCCCCACAACCCTGGAGAAGACCATGTCACAGCATGCTGCCAAGAGGGAAAGCAAACAAGCACATCCCATGGGGTACCTCAGTGGCATTTGGCAGCAGAGTCCTTTACAAACAGTAATGAATTAACTCGCACAGGGCATCCAAGGAAGTGGAGGAGGGGAATACCGAACACAAAGGCAGCAACTGTTGCCAATTCTTTTCTCTCAGAAGGTAAGTCAGGAACAGCTTTGCCCGAATACTTGCTCCTATGTGGGATTTTGATACTTGAGGTTTTGCTGTACTCTGTAGCTCATTCTGGCTTTGTATTTGCCTTCTGTGACATCCCTACACCAGTACTGACATTGGCTCTTTCAGAGGATTTCCAGGAAAACAAGTCAGTGCTATACTGAAGCAAAGCATAAAGAAAGAAGCTTGTTTATATAATCAAAACAGTCATTTGGCCCTGATGGTTTCTAGGAAAAGGGATTTGAGTCTTCTGAAATGATGAGGAAGGGTTAGTGTGAAAGAAAACAATAAGACAAGAGACAGAAAGCACACCTCAACACTCAAAGTTGCCACTGGACATACTAGAGACCATCATTCATGTGGTCGCAGCAGCTTTGTGCTTTCCTGCTAAGCTAGAAACGTAGCCTGTCATGGTACCATACCAACCATGATGTAGACACTGCTGATCATCCAAGGCAGAGGAGTACCTCCTGGATTTGTAACAGATAAAAGTACACATACAGAAAGAGCTGAGCTGGTTGCTGCCAAAGCTCTCACCTCCTTACCTCGCTACAGATGCAAATCCTGCACCAGAGTTTAGGGTGAACCACACACTTAAAATCCACAGGGATAGCCAGAGAGGCCTGATCAGTGCTGTGTTAATTGAGGGCTGAAGAAGCCTGGGGTTATTTAATCCAATGATTCCCAACACAGATTCCACTCTTCCAACAACACTTTCTATTAATGCTCTTCAAAACTGACATAGCATCCAAACAAGCCAAGCTCTCTGGGCACACAAAATACATACCACAGCCATTCGGGAAGATCTGGCATCTCAAAGAGAAGCTGAGCAAGGACTGCACACAGGAACCTTCCATGCAGAGTCAGCTCTGCCTTCAGGGCTCTCTCCAGCCTACAGCTGTACCAAGTTTAACAACTGTAAGAGATGCAGAGGTCTCCTGGAGTGCTGAGCTGCTCGCCCGCAGCACTCTGTACTCCCCTAGCACTGTTGTCAGCTCACACCCAACGGGCTCAGGAAACTCCTGTGCCTCCCCAGAAGCACCTCCTTCCCTCCTTTACTTCACATACTGTTTTGCTAGACACAGGGCTGGGGCTTGAGCTCCTGGGCCTTCACCAAACTTGACAGCTCTTCCAATGCAAAGCCATCAGCACTGAAACATCAAAAAAAAGAACTGGAAATAACTGAAGCAAAAATGTTTCCTACACCAACACCCCATGCTAAGAACAGCTGCAGAAGGGATTTCTAGCATCCTTCTAATACAGACTTGCTACCCTGGTCTGCCTACCATAGTGAGGTATGATGCTCAGATGGTCCCCATGCAGCATGGCCACATCAGGGTCCATCTCCTGTAAGCTGCCAGAGCAGAAGTGATTTGGTACTCACTGTCCTTGCCAAGCAGCACTTTGAAGCAAAGCTCCTAAAGAACAGAGGTCACACAGAAGAGCTTTGCAGTGCCAGCAGTAGCACCAGTGCCTTAGCTACAGTTTTCTCCTCCCCAGTAAACAGAGCTGGAGTCAGATCTCAGCACAGATGCCAAGACAAGGAACTGCTTCAGCAGCTGTGGCCAAACGAAGGAGAAAAATGCCTTTTGAGTGTTGTAACTATAACAGCATTTCACATAGGTAGGGGGAAGAGAACAAGGCCATAGCCCCTAGGAACAGGAAAACCACATTTTCTTGTCAGACAACCACAACTGAAGTCTCTGCTCAGCTAAGACAGGAAAGCACAATCCTCACCTTCCCTGAAACAAGCACCAAGTGACCAGGATGCAGGGAGTTTGTTTTAGACACCCAACTTCTGGCATTTGGTCAGCCTGGGAAGAGAATTTGCAAGGTCAAACCTTTACTGGAGAAGGGAAGGAAACCTCAGCACAGTAAAATGAAAGAACAGGAATTTAAGCGTGGCCCCATCCATCTGAACAACTGTCACCTGAATGTTTTAAGTTTAAGGAGAGCACAAGCCCAGTTTCTATGTACAGATCTTCCCTCTTCTGCCCTGCATGGTCCAAGACACTGTGCTCACCAACACACACACTCTATGCCAAGTCTCATGGTTTGTGAGACAAAAACTAGAACTAACTACTCTATTGCTTAGCTGGTATGTTGATCACTGATGCAGGAGGGATTTCAACATACAGATTTTCTGACTGAGAGGACAAGTCTAGGATTCATTTTCAGGTTGAGGTTTGTTTTCTTTAACAACAGCCTAGCCAAAACCCTCCAATACAGGTGAAAGGAAAACAGAACCTGCAAGTCTACCACTATATCTTCCACTCTGTACGGAAGATAAGGTCAGAGTATGGAAATGGGAGCTTTGAAAAGGAGAGTATAACCAGCTTCAGTGTGGGGAAGGAAGAAATCCACTCCTTTATGTCAAACAACCCAAACAAGCTACTTATTTAAGCCTCCCTGAAGAACTCTACAAAAGCATTCCCACACCAGTACTTAGACGATGCTGCTACAGAAGTGCAGAGAGCCGAGTTTTAACAAGCAGCTATAAAACCCCAGTAAACCCACAGGCATGCTCCCATTGCAATTCCCCTTCTAGGAAACTTCCCAGCCTGACAGTCCAATAAGTTAACCGGGCTTTAGGGTCCCAGCACCTTTATTGGTAGAACTTCAAATGTTGATGAATGCTCTCCCAACAGCCAAACTGCCCTCACCTCCATTTCCCACAACTGAAGGTGGCAGCTAGTATCATTAACTAGGACAAAAACCCAAGCTACTCATGGCAATATATAGTGAGGAGGAAGAGGAAGAGAACACAACCCTCTTGAAGTGAACCAAAAGGTCAAATAATATGGTTTACCAGGAAAAGACAGTCACTGTGGTGAAGTCAGATACTGCAACAGCACCACACTTCCTCAGCAACATAGTGAACGCAGTGAACATCTCGTTTTACAGTACACAGGGTCAACGGAAGCAAGTACCACAAGGATACTTGTTACTACCCCTGACATCATATTCAACAGATAGAAAATGAAGTAAGAAATTAGCTGCAAAAGCCTAACATGAGTTTTTGTAGCAATGGAGGAGCCAGAACACCAGAAGAGCTTCCTATGGGAGGCAGGGGACTCTTCACAAGAAAGGGAAGACTTAAGCTTGTGCTGAGCCCAAGCTTCTTCCCAGGTTCACTGCATGCAATTCTAGGATGCCTTGCTGCAGTGGGTCAGCCTAGGTAACCACGAGGGCTGTCTTTAGGCCCCTTATGGAACAGCAAAGGGGAGTTTGTTAGCACACGGCGAAGGTGCACTGATTACCTCAGCCCAGCCACTGGGATGGGTACATGAGAACACAAGAGCAGCTTCAGGGGATGCATCTGAAAGAGCAGCTTCTGAAAGCCTGAACATGAGGCATGCCAAGCCTCTCCTCAGAAGGCTGAGGATACCAGCTGCCAGGGAGCAGGCTCCAAAGCAAACCACCAGCATCCTCCTACACCAAGACCACCTCTCCAAGAGGAACACTGTGTGTGGGGGAGTTGTTTTCAAGCACTTACCATGCAGATACCCAGCAGAACCACTAAATCCAAATAGTACAGCTCATGGATTAGCCAGTGGACAACAGCAGCTTTCAGACACTAACAGCCTGGGCTGAATTTCAACCAGTTCCTCAGACACCAATAACCACATGCAGATGTCCCAACAGCTCTCCAACTAAAGACATCCACTTCCCTTTGATCATATATCACACATTCAAACCTTCTCATCAAGTAGAAAGCAAGTCCCTGCTACCAACACCTCCCTGCCCCAGGGTCTGCTGCAATGCAGAGAAGAAAGATGAGAGCAAAGAAGCCATGTATCTGCCATGTCCCAGACACCCACAGTGAACCAAACCAACATCTGGCCAGACATCCAACACCACAAGCCCAACCCAGAACCCTCAGGAGCCAGGAGCAGTTGATTTGGATCTGGAAAGCAGCAGCTACTGGATCCACAGCTTCGTGCTCAGAAATGGGGCCTAGTGCATATACTAACTTGTTTATTTAGGAGAAAATAAAAACCAACTAAACAGCTACCATCTGCTCACACTGAAGCAAAACCAAGGCTGTGAAAGGCTTCCTTTATTTATTGAGCAAATTGGCAGGTCGGGAAGAAAGGCAGTAAGAGAAGAGCACCAAGGACATAGCTTAAGTGAAAAGATGATGATAAGATGCTGATGTTGAGATGTCCCCACAAACCTGCACAATATGGTGCATACAGGCACACCAAGCACACATCGGTGCCAACAGAGCAGGGGCAAGACAGCTTCCTGGGGCATCTACAAGTGTTGCATCCAGTTATCAACAGCCCAAGTAGGATCCATTTGTCCGGACCAACTCAACACAGACCTGTCACCAATTTGAGAGTCAGGGATGCTGCTGCAGTAGATCTTACAGTTAAGATCTCCACAGTTGAACAGACTATCGAGACCAAAGAGCCCTGTAGAAGAAGACCTGCATGAACACAGCCAGGAACAGAGTATTCACAACTTCCTTGGGCAACCTGTTCCAGTGTCTCACTACTCTCACAGTGAAGAACTTCTTCCTCATATCTAAGCTGAACTTCCCCGTTTCAGTTTGATCCTATCACTCACCCTATCACTACAGTCCCTGATGAAGAATCCCTCTCCAGCATCCTTGTAGCCCCCTTCAGACACTGGAAGGCTGCTCTGAGGTCTCCGTGCAGCTTTTCTTCTCCAGGCTGAACAGCCCCAATGTTATCAGTCTGTCTTCTCCAGTCCTGATGGTCCTCATGGCCTCCTCTGGACTTGCTCCAACAGCTCCATGTCCTTCTTATGTTGGGGACACAGAACTCTTACAGCTGGAGATACAACTCCACACTAAGCCCACAGCAATAAGCTGCCATTCACAATGATAATGCTGTGGCCAGCTCTGTACCTTAAGGGACATGGCCTGGGGCACGAGATGACCCTCACACTTGGACCACAGCTGGTCACCTTTAGGCCTGCTGGGGACAGAAGCAAGGACCTGAGGCTCTGCTATCCTCAAGTCCAGCAGAGGAGCACACTTTAGCAGACAAAAGAGCATCATCAAGGAGTGCTCCTGCACTGCAACACAAAATCTATCTCCTCATGCAGGGAGCAGCAGGCCTGCTTTCGGTGAAACCATCACTGCCATGAGGATGCTGTTCTGCCTCATCTCAACTTTCTTCTGCCACCAGAAGCCTCTGTAACCCTTAAGCACCAGGAGGACAGTTAAAATGACTGCAGAAATTGAGCTGGGCTAAATAATCCAGCAAGATGCACCCACAAACTATAAAGCTACATAAATAATAGGGAGATATAAATTGCCAGTTCTGCCACTCAGATCCCTGTACTACCAGACATGACTGCTCCGAGAGGGTAAGGGAGGATAAGGAAGGATCAGACTACTGACAGGACGGATATTTTTCAGCAGCATTAGTTTAAGAAGTGACATGACTACAATCATGTATTTACGTCATTGAGGGTGTATGGAGAATTTGAGGGAGGCTTCAAAAGTTGAGATTACATTTAAGGAGTCTCAAACAAGTCAGAGGGGACAGACCAACATCAGGGCACGCTTCCCTTCTGAACACAGGAGTTGGGAGCAAGAAAGAGCTTATCCTGTACGCAAGAGTGAAACAGGCCCTTAGCACAGGCACGTAAGGGATAAAATACCAGACTCCTCCAAGCCCTAAGCTGCAGGGTACCTATTAGTCTCCAACTCAAGTTTGTATCCCTTCTCCAGCACCTAGGAACCTTGCAGCCAGGCAGCAGTATACAGCTGGATTACCACTTCCAGGCCCTGGGAGTTGTAGTCCATGACAGCGATGCATTTCCTCCCCCAGCACACATGCATGATAAGCCTCTGATTAGTGTGAGCATCAAAAGGAAAAAGAAATCAAAATGCAGGAACTGGCAGGTATGGCAAGAAGTCTGTGAGAAGTCTGCATTTTCACAAGATAATTTATAACCTGACCATGCATCAAATAAGGGCAGAGTCTTCAGACAAGGAATTCTTCAAGTTGCATGAATAGTTATGAAGTAACTAAGGGTGGGGTGGTGGCTTTTTGTTGGGTGTTGTGAGGATTTTTTAGGTGAAAGCTAAAGGAATGCAATTTCAATTCCAAGGAAACATCAGAAACAAAGCGTTAAAAGCTTCTCCTGGCAGCAGAGCTTCAGTGCTGTAACAGGACTTTCCATCTAGCTGCTGCTGCCATGAAACATCAGTATCCAGCTCTTGCTCCAACAGCAGCTTTAGCCTCTCCTAGGATCTCTCTTGCAACACCTCAGAGCACTATATTCCTGTGAGCCTATATGGACAAGCCTGAAGAGGCAGAATCAATGCTCCACACTAGCAGACCTTTGAACACAGAGGAACATCCCTCTCGACAGCCCAGCATCCCTCCACCGCAGAGCATCCTCCACTCCAGCAAGCTCTGCACAAGAGCCATCTCACTCAGTAACCCTACTAACAACACAGTGGCACGGTCCATGGTTCCAAGCTGAGCATCAGAATTCCAGCCCCAACAAGGATGCAGCTGACCCTCCACCAGGACTTTGGGAACACAAGCTGGAGTTAACAGCCCACAAACCTCAGCTGAGGTCCTTCCTCTTGTAAAGAGCCTGTTCTGCTGTCAGATGGGAAATGGCTCTCCCCAAACTGTCAGTTGAGGTCTCCAGTTGACCTAAACTGTGTAAGGGGAATTCAAGGCCAGACGTTCATTCAAGGGGAGTCAAGTTATAAGGGGAAAAAAAAAGGGAATGGGATGGGTCACACACCTAACCAAAACTCCCTCTTTTATGACCACCCACCTCTCTATTAACTCTTTCTTATTCCTTAAGGGTAGGGTAAGGAATTAGCTTTCAGTTTTCTTGGCCACGATTCAGTTGTGCTGTATGAGAACTGTAAATCCACAATTTCTTGCACTTCTACCATGAAGTGAGCCTCCCCCTCTCCCCCAAGGGGCACAGAGCTCGCTTCACTCCTTTGCAGACTACTTGCATTTCATCATTCACCACAAGAAACAGATGTCAAAGGTTGAGGGGGTGGATTTTTACTTTCTTTTTTTTCCCCAGCATTTGAAGATAAAAGTATCTTCATGGCCACAGAATTTGTTCAGCAGTTTTAGAAAGACCACCTGTGTCTGCGGGTGGTATACACAGGCACTTTGGAGGGCACTGACAGCAGGGGAAAAGGAATTACATGACAAACCCCTTAAGTATAGGGTATGCTGGAGCACATGCTGCTCTTGTACTTCTGGGCAGCAGTACTTTTGAAAGACAAACCAACAAGAAGGGAAATCCCCATAGATGAAACCAAGGGCGTTTCCTCCATACCATCTCTTTTGGAAGGATGAAGCCTACCAGAGCTCCCCATCACGGAACAAGTAACACTGTACTAGCAAGAGGGATTAATAATTGACAGAAGACCCTTCACTTACATAAAAGCTCATAAACTTGTAAGTATTAAGTATGCCAAAAATGTGAGACTGCTCCAGGGTACAATAATCACCGTGTGCCACTCGTCACTGCTGCCTGGTACATCTGCAGGAGCACAATACAACCGGCATCTGGGCTGTACTCCAGGACACACAACTCCACAGTGGAAAGGAATGGAGAGGTGGTGTATGCACAAAGGGCATTGGGTGATCAAAGATCAAGATAAAACAAGGAAGGGGAGAGGTGTAAGAAAAATGACCTCAAGCACTTCACCTCTGTCACCTTTATCAAAAAGAAGAGCAGCTCTACGTGTGAAGCCATAGAGAAACCCTTCTGAGGTTAAGAAGTCCTAAACTGAACTTTGCTGGCAACAATGCCCTATACACCACCAAACAGACCCTCATAAATCAGAACAAGACATCATTCCTACAACTCATCTGGAGTATCAAAGGAGAATGCCCTCTACTTAGCAGGGAATAGCACATGTGTTTTTTAGAGGCTACTGGAAAATTCCTTTCTGTAATTCCATGGCTACCCTTATGGCAAGAGCAATCAGATGAACAACTCTGCAGCACTATCCTCCTGGAGGAGAGGCAACAGATACAGGCAGGAGGGGAAAAGGAATGGCCTGTGAGTAGGAATGTGGTTGGAAGTCTTTTCCCATCAAGTCATTATCAGTTCAGCCCCAGGTCAGAACTTCCTTCCCTACTCCATGGCATGGGGCATTTGCAGGGTGCTAATACTCAGCTGCCTTTGGCACACAGCTGTGGACAGAGTTCTGCACACCTAGGAATGGGAGCATGGAGAAGCAGTAGGGAGACGATGAGTTGCAAACAGCCAGTTATGCAAAGTACTGCTGGAAAGACACTGGTTGAAAGTCACGGGTCTGACACCTCTCAGTGCTAAAGAAGCTGCTCTGGAGCAGAACACCGCATTTCTACAGCAGCTTCACACATGCAGATGCAATTAACACCCATTTAGCTGCCTATCCCAGAACTTCTTGGGAGGATTCAATGCTGGTACTCATCAGGTTTTGTGATGGGCAGGGATGGGGGACACTCACACAAATGCTCATCAGGGTGCCTTGAACTGAGAAAATGCATTCAGGAGCAAGGCTGATTTCAGACAGTCTGCAAAGTTGGGAGTCTGTGGAGCATGTTATTCTAGAAGCTTGTGTGATCAAGGCAGAAGGAGAGTTAATAAGATGTTTTACTACAAAACAAGGTAAAACCTCATCAGCTCAATCTCCTTCATCACAGTGTTTGTCACTATGGAAGATGGTGCAGGTTGAAGAAACCCCTGAGGAGAAAGGAGGATCAGTGTAACCCTTCTAATCCCTAGGAACAAAGCCCAAACAAAGTGTACACAGGGGAGAGGAAGAGCACACAAGTCCAGAGTGTCTTCAGCAGGAGTCAGCTGGGCAGGTTCAACACTGCACTAGTGGGCACCAATGCTTGTTTTGAAGCCTGACTGGACACAGAAATAGTCCATGAGTGTATGGGATCAACCAGTTGGACACACATTATGAAGACCCACAAACCACAAGATTTCAGCAGCTCTTGCCTCAAGAGGTCCAGCTTCCTAAATTCATGGTTAAGCTGTGCTAGAAATCGAACCAAAGGTGTTTATATGCCATGGAAGCTTTCCTCTTGAGGGGTAGGGAGATTTCAGGCCAGCGTAACCTTGAAGAGAAGTGTTGACACAACTCCAAGCAAGAGTGCTCTGTGCAGTTCAAATGCTGACCGTTCATTATAAACATTTCACCCTTGAGAAGGGAAAACAGATATGAGTAACACCTTGCTGTTGCAAGGTCAGATGCACAGGACCTGCCAATGCAGGCTGGAGTATGGAGCAGCTTATTCCTGCTCTTTAGCCCTCCACACACTCCCTCACTAGGAGAACACAGGGACACAGACAAGAGAGCTCATTAGTCTACATCAGTAAATACTGACAGCCTAGTTTTATAAGCAGCAGATTTATATATATTATGTTTCATAAGCCACAGATACAGTAGATAAAAGCCTACTAACCCAAAGCAGATGGACCAAAAGTGGCATCAGCTTCCACCACGCCATTCCCTTTCAGAGAGCATCAACCAGCTCATCCTCATCTGCAGAAGCTGTTCCCTGATTCCAAAGGTATATAGAGGCCTCCTCCCTTGCTCCACAGCTATCTAGTTTATAAAAGTAAGCCCACGTCAGGAAGGGCATGAAAGCAGACTGAAGCTCTTAGTACTTCATAGAGTCCAACACATGATGAACTGTTATGACCCTGTTCCTCACATCCCTACTGCAAGGATGAGCTAAAGGGAGAATGACCCACTCTCAGCCATTTCTAACATTAGAAAAATCAAGCCTATACTGGAGCCCAACATTCAATCTATGTGCAAGATCACATCTATGTGCTTTGAAAAGCCTCACCAGAACTCCCACCCAACCTCATGCTTTTTCCCAGGCTTGACCTTCCTGGCATCAACTCTATTCCCTACTCTTCACCCATGTACATCACTCCCTCTGCATGGCAAGCCTTCTTGCCAAGAGCAGCAGTGAGCTGAGACTTGGCACCACATTTACTGGGACTCCAATGTAATTTTTACCTCCCCCTTCCAGCTCCTGAATGGATGCCAAAGGGAACACTCGTTTTGGCAGCTCAAGTCTCTCAGATGAAGAGTTACAGCCAAAGTGCTGGGGGTGGGATCAAGGCAGCCTATTATAAGGTTGATTATAATATGAATTTGGGGAGTTATTTCCAAATATGCTTACCCTCCTGGACCTAGGGCCCTCGGGGGTGGAGTGGAATACCTAACTCAGCATTTTCAGCTTCTTTACTGGGTTTGGAGTCAGGGAGGGTGCAAAATCCTGTGTGCACCCTGCCTGGCAAAAACATGGGTTTCGAGAAGGATGGTGGAGCTATTGTTTTCTTCCCTTCTCCCCTAGGAAGCCTGCTGTGCTCACACTCGCGTAGCTGCCTCTGTCTCATCAGAGAAGACCTAGAATTTGAAAGCTTCTACTTTGGATTAAAAGGGTCAATATCAGAAATTTTCCTGTGGAAAATCCAGAGCTACTCCAAGCAGCAACACTGATGTCACAAGAGCTCTCTCACCACCAGTTTCTCTGGAGCACACTGGACTGTTGAGGAAGATTAACTCCATAAGCAGCCAGGAAGGAAAACTTTTGAGATATCCGGAGCATAAAGAAGACAAAAGGCTGAGCTGAGGTTGTGATTTCAGGAGGCAGTCAGATCGCTATACCTGTTAAAGCATGCTTCCTCCTGCCAGGTGACAGCTCACAGACCCATCTACGACTCCTTTAAAAAGTGTAAGGGTGAGGCATGGTGACAAACGGAGAGGCCAGAGGCAGCAATAAGTAGTAAATACATAGTCCATCATAACTATCCCCACCTCTCTAGCACACACACAAGGCTGCTTCTCCAGTGTTCCTGACTAATCCAAACTGTCCTTGCATGCCTCATATCAGCAGACCTCCCATTCCAGCCCCATGCCTCAGCCAGAGAGCCAACCAAAGGCAAAATGCAGCCCCATGTGATCTGCACTGACATGGCACTGACAAGCAGGCCAATACCTTTATGGAAACTTGGCAATATTATACTGCAAAGATGTTCCAAAGTTCCCTAATTCCCCAAGTAACTCTGCTGCTTATAGCAAGACAGAGAATGAACTGTCCCTTTGTGGAGAGACATCTGGCTACTGATTACACCTACAGTTTTATGTTCACATTAGTAAAGAGGGAAAGATGCACAAGATTCAAAACTCATCAATATACTTTATCCTCATCTATGAGAAGCTAAAGGAAAAAGCAACGCTAGCTTACCATTACTACACCCTCTTGATGAGACTCTCCTGTAGCACAAGACACAGAAGCATCTATTTGCTGCATGGTGTGGATTCAATATGTCAAACAAAATTCCAGCCAGCTTGCAAACAAATGAGAGGTTATTAATTTTCACATGTCTAAGTTCACCCTGGATCTTACAACTCTTCACTGCCCTCACATCACCTAAGGCATTTCCAGACTTCGCTGCAAAGATAAATGGAGAGAACACTGCTTCTAACACGTATAATATTAAATACTTAGGCCCTGGTTCTCAAGCAAATTCTTTGTCTCCAATAGCAAGCCAGTCATGCAGATGCATAGCATCTTCTTTCCTCTAAGCACAAACCACAATCTACCACCAAGCAATCAGCAAACTCTCACAAACCAAACCTGCACGGTGTTGTGCATATACAGATGCATGTATATACACGCATATATATACTGAAGTGCATCATTCACTTATAAGAACTGCCCTGGCACACCTCAAGGCACAAAGCTGTGGCACAGGGGAACTCAGGTAGTTGTCTCTCCATGTCCGTAGTTTTAAAGGTTATGTTGAACTGTCACTTATCATGGAGGCACCTTTAGCTTACAGTTTAATAAATCAGAGGTTCCACATAAAAACCAACAGAAAGCATTATTTTAAACCCTGAAGGTGACCTTTCATTAAGTCAATGGGAACAGTTCCATTACAGAAGAGCGACTCTTCTTCATATTTTAAAGGGAAGGAAAATACAGCAGAGTCCACACCTAGTTCACCCAAAAGGCTTTGAGTTCTTCCATTAAGCTAGAAATAACGTCCAGGAATCAGCTCCCAGCCTTGAGCTTCAACCACTAAATCTGCTTCAAAGCAATTCCATTGCTAAGCCAGTGGCTGCAGGAGACCATTTCTACATCCAATTAAACCAACAGACACTAATCTCTCCATCTGCAACAGATACACATGCCATAGGGGTCTGGACAGGATAAACAGAACAGATGTTGAAGTGCACATACAGTCTGGGAAATCATCTTCAGTGCTCAGTGGCACAGGAACCAAGAGATTTCTAGACATAGGAACTAAGCAGATTGAGACATCTGTCCTCTCTTGTAGCTTTGCTGAGGGAAGCATTAACCCCAGCAGGAAGGTGGGAGCAAGCATGCATCATACCTACAGACATTGCACAAAGATTCCCAGATACATCTGACCCAGCAAACCAACCCACATCTATGGCAAAAAGAGCATCACACTATAAAACCATATCAGAAGCAGAGAGCTCCAAAAAAAAAAAAAGCACCTATGTATGACCCAGTACTCATTAAAAGTATTATTTCTAAATGCCTGAACTGTTTGGAGATTTTGGCTGTATCAAGGCAACTGCTTCAGTAGGGCTAAATGCTATTTCCCTCAAGCCAACACAAAACTGAAGAGCTTAGGAAAAATAAAAGTCATTTGAAGCAGCTTTCAAATCCCACAGTGTGGTTATGCCCCAGAAGACAGCCTGTCACAGCAACAGGCTCCAGAGCACGAACACCTGAACGCAAGCATTTCAAATGGCTGCAAAAGGCAACTGTGTGCAAAAGGCACACACAAGATCCAAACAACAGTGCTCAATCCAATCCAAAAGATGTTTATTCTAGTCAGGTGTAGTTGAAAGTATCCCTGCCTGAGTCAGAGGGTTGGAACTGGATGAGCCTTAAGGTCCCTTCCAACCCAAACTGTTCCATAAAGGTCCTCTTGGATGTATAGGGCAGTGAAGACAAATGGATGTTTTCACCAGCATGCGAGGTTGCTGACTGCTTTCTCACACAGGGCCACTTCTTCTTTCAACCCCTGCTACATGGGCTGGCCTGCTGTCAGGCTGCTAGAGGAGTGATGTTATGCATGGCCCAAAGGGCTGCTTTCAAAGCAGTGCCAGGCCTGTAGAGTCAAAGAGCTACACAGAGAGTCCCTCTCCCCTCCAATAAGGAAACAGGTCAATAAGCACAGAGAAGCATCTTAAAGATCTCATCAGGCTTAGCTCACTGACCAGCCTAAAGTTATGTTGACAGTTCTTTTACATACATGCACAGGACTCCTGAAGCAGAACATCCCCTCCCATACTCACAGAGGGGAAGAGAGGTTCAGTTTGGTAACTTTGGAAAGGCTCTAGGACTGCTCTGGAGTAAGGTTCAGAAACTAGCAATATCACATATTCAGAAGCACTCGATGCTTCACGCTACAGCACAGCCACACTTATACACACCACTGGACTTCAAGGGCTTGTACCTACCTCAGGTGCCCCAAGCTGTAGTATCGTGACTCTCCATCTGTTGACCGAACCACCTTGACAGTGAACATGGGCTGCAGCTGCCGTAGCTCCAGCAGCACAATGGCCAGGTAATGAATGAAGAGCAGAGCATCCACCAGCGACACGGCGTACTGCACTATGCCCTGGTAGTTGGTGTCCTTCGAGTCCAAGATGCGAACGCCATAAAAGAGCCAGTAGGAAAACACAAAAAGGAAGATGAGGACCAACAGAAGGGCCCGAAACACAAACACCCTGGGGATATCTGCCTTAGGCTGGCGGAAGAACAGAGCCCAGGTCCCAATCAGAAGAATGAGGAGTTTAAACGCCACAGAGATGAACAGTCCCTCACAGACAGTACCACATGGCTCCAGATCATCCCGCCACAGGATCTGGGGTAAGAGAATGAAGGCGATGGGGGTAAGGAAGACAAGGAGTCCGAGAACAGCTGCCACTGTTAAGCCCAGGTAACGTTTGCAGTCCAACCCAACGCTGTCCTCCAGATCCTTACTGATCCGGGCAACGTCCTCCTGGGAAATACTGTGCTCAGAGGTGCCTGTGATTGCTGTTGTGGTCTCACCCCAGTTGTCATCCTGAGGGAAGAAGAGATAAAGAAAAATCATATTGAAACCATCAGGTTATTCCTTTCCAGGTGTTCCATTTTTTCCTGCCTGGAAACAGACTCGAGACACAGAAAAATACAGGAAAAGCAACACCTTCAATATACTGCATAATCAACCCTGAAAATTAGCAAAGCTTTGGAAGCAACAACAACTTGCCCAAACCAGTGACTATACACGTTAGGTGTTTAAGAACCTGCAAGTGTAGAGCAGGTAGCTCAGCTTGCTATGCCACTCACTGTACCCCAGAGGTTCCTCTTCCAGCACATTTAACAAGTAATATCACATAGCTCCTGGAAACTGCAGTAATCATCAGTTCCCATGTGCAGAGCAAGGACAAGCACTATTCCAGCCCACAAATTCCATGGTGCAAGTACACCACAGAAGCACCTGGAAAGGAAATCATCATTTTAGTTGTTGTTGCACAATCAAAAACATGTTCACACGTTATTTTTCTCATCCATAACAGAAGCAAGTTCCTCCACTTTGTTTTCTTTCTGTGCTGCCTCAATAGCTGCCATTCTAACAGAAGTTGAATTAAACCAACAAATAGTGGTCACAGTGGATATTTTCAGGCACAGGGCTTTAAATTTAGAAGATCCTAGACTCAACTCCATTGGTGTCCATTACACTGTCAGAAGCCACTCAGCCACAAAGCATTTACCTGAAATGCAATCATCATATAGCCAAGCTTCACATTACTTTTTCCAAAAGTCTCATTTCTTCCCTAGCTAATACCACAGCCAGTTCTCCCATCCTACACTGTCTCCAATTGCTTCTTCCTGGTGCTGGCACAGTCAAAGAGCTACACTGACATGTATGGATTTGACTCAGAGCTGCTGCTGGAGTGACTCATGAACATGAAGTCTCCTGATGGTTCCCACAAATACACACCAAACAGCAGGAATACATGCACTTTGTTGCTTGGCATCTTTGCAGCTGCAAACACTCATTCAGAAGCAGGTATTTTGCTCTTTCTCCTACCCTTCAGTGTGAAGCTTCCTGCAGCCTGTATCATTAATAGGATTTACACCTTGCCCAGACTTCTGCAGCTACACATGCTGATAGAAGCACTGTTATAAAGAAAGAAGCATCATTTTAAACTTCTATTCACTTCTTTAAAGGCGTTAGAGGAAAGAGTCTTCAAATATCTTTGGGAAAGGAGTTGACAGAGGCAGTACAACTACTCTGAACAACTCCAGGGATTTAACTTCTAATGCACTCCAAGACATGAATACCTCCCATGCCTAGAGCAGTAGGGTTTTCAGACAGACCAACCACAAACAGTCAGCATCTTGAATTAGTAAGAGGGTTTTTTTTTGAGTCCCTTCTCACCAAAACAGAGACCCAGAAGAGATATCTGCATTGTAGTATGTCCTGAAAGGCAGCATACTCCTATCACATTTCCCTCTTCACCAGTGTCTCCAGTAAAGCAACCTAAGCATTTCAACTGTTTTATGTTTATGCATGAAAGAGCTCCTCATAGTTTCCTCCATTTGATGAGCTGAGAAACTGCACAGAAGAGAGAAGGGACAGAAACATCACAGCAGCTTAAGGCTACGGCTCAGAAGACAACAGGTAACCTTATTTCAGCTCACCCTTTAGAACAGCTCTTCCCACTTTAAGTCACAAAAGCAAAACAAATATGCAGTTATATGGAAATAAGAGTCTAAATCTGCAGAAGGACAAAGTTGTTGGACCCAATCCAGGGCACCCTGCTCCTTAGGAGAAAAGTCTTGCTCATACATTAGCTTATTTTGCTTTGGCTTTAATTCACACTGAGGTCTGCATGAAAACAGGGGCTTAAGAATTCACCAGTGCCTTTAGATCTATTTGAAGTAATAGCTGGGACTCGTGAAAAGAACCATTTGATTACAGATAAATGGCAGTACATGAAGCAAGCTCATCTGAGCTACATGAATACTCTTACAAGTACTACCATAGACAGTTTGGCAACTGGGCATCAGTTACTCTGGGTGTATTTGAAAGGGCAGAAGTGGAGCTCCACAGCCAAGTACCAGAAAACCCAAATCCAGCCCAGGAGGCACTGAAACATGCTGCATTCTATGTGATCTTTTGGAAACGAATTTGCACCTTCACATCAATTGCTACAGCAGAAAAAGTACCAGATCCATCCCAGGTGCAACCCAAACCTAGCATTATTCCATTCTTTATTTAACCCAGTGTTAATGTACTATTTTACACTGACTTCACCTTCCTTCACAGCTATTTTGTGTAAGTTTTACATTTCTTGCCTTCTTTCCCTACCAGGATTCTGGTCATAATGTACTTTACATGATAACCTACAGTAAATCCTGCTTAAACCCCCCTACATACAAGGAAAAGGGTTGTCCTGAATAACGCACAATGAGATGATGGAAACGGGTATTTCTACAGAGCTTGGCAGATGACACTCAGGAGACAGAGGCAAATTAGTGCCACAGGAATAGCTGTATCAGCTCCAGCGCTGTCAAAAATAACGCCCTCAGAAAAAAGATTGAGATCATGGCTTTATGCATGAATCAAGGGCACCCGTGAGTAGTGATTTACTAACAGCATGCAAGCAACACTTTTCCTACTCATGTGCCAGTAAGCCACATGCTCTGTTCCAGAAGCCACACTCTACATTTGAGTTTATTCCCTCCTTACCTGGCCCTCCTCTGCCCGAGAGGCGTCGTTCCCAAGCAGTGGCTCTGCAGGAGGTGTCTGGATGGTGACGGACTTCTCAGAGCGACTCCCATCTTTGCTTCGTGGTGATTTGTGCCTGTCCCGGCTCCTTTTCCAAACACAGCAAGAGGAGAACAGTTACCACATATCCTCTCTGTGACTGGAGAGGGAAGCAGAGGGGGCAGGATACATCCCCATCACCTCATCTTCTCTTAAAATAGCTTCCACTATTGCTGTGCTTGAAAGGGAAGCTTGCATTCTCCAATCAACTCCATTTCAGATTAAATGCTCTACACAGCTCTGCATCAGCCATAAAGTGTCATCTCAGGGGAATATATACAATTAATAAAGGAACTAATCAAGACAGCTTTAGTTCCTGCAACATAGTCTTGTCAACTATGAACTGGACACAACTGGTGAGGTTTATTTCCACTGGTTAATAACCTTCAATTAACCTTGTACAAAGCAAGAATATTCAAAGGTACCAGATTACACCTGCAGACCTCCTGGCTCCTCATCTGAGACAGGCGGGATTTACCTCATCTTGACACAACCTGCTCACCAGTGTTTTCCTCTATGATTTTATGTTGTATCTCTACAAATGGCATGCTAAGCTTCAAAGGGCAACCCGTGCTGGGGACAGGGGTGTTAAAGAAGGGATAAAAGGCAAACAAGAGATGTTTTACTCAATAGCCAGGTTGCAAGCAGAGACTTAATTGCATGGAAGAAGTCTTTTTCCAGCCACACAAGATAATTGCCTCTGAAATGCAAAGTTCCCCTTTGGACAAGCTCAGTTCTAAGTTGCAAAGTGGCACATACTTTGCATATAAAACTAATGATGATGCAAGAAAAAAGGAAGGAATAATGTTTCCAAGTAATCGGAAGTTGCAGAGCAAAATGCTTTTGAGGCTGCTGGACTACCACAGAGAGGACTTGTTATTCGAGTTCACAAAAGCCTGATTTCTAATCCAATCAGCGCTGATAAAGCACTTGTCGTGAACTCAAGTACCACTCAAATTCTATTAAAATACCCCAACACACCTGCACAGAGTAGCCAGAAGGACTGCGGAGAGAGATAGGAGACCTTGTTACTACACAAGAAAGAAATGGCATCAGGACAGAAAACAACTGGCAGTTAATCAGTTTAGGAGTCTGACATGCCTTCTCTCCAGAGGCTCCTTATCCCTCATGCTTCAGGAGCAGAGTTAAATGATCTTTTCCTTCTGCTGGTGCTATCCCAACCTTTCTGGCCATTCATGACCCCAACATGCATCCAAACAACTGATGATCATTAAATCAGCCGCATTATGGCTTCCAGTCTCCACACTAGATTCCTTGTGAGAACTCTCCACAGGTATCTCCTCCAGAGCTGTGGCCCCACTGATTTCATCCTGGCTTACAATTTTTCCACAGGACACGTCCTAGCTTAAAGCAGTAATTACAAATAAACATTCCTTACCCTTGTCTGTGGGCTTTTTTGGAGTGACCTGAGTAGTGGGAGTATCCCGAATACGTCGATTCTGTATCCATTGCAGCAGACATGGGGTCTACACAAAGGGGCACAGATTTTTTCCTTAAAAGATGAGTTCCTGGTGCTCCTGAGGTGGAGTCCGTGGTAAAAGTGCTTTCCTGGGTACTTGTGGCTTCCCAGTCATCAGTGAGGTCTGGGCCCCAGTGAGTGAGCTTCACTTACAAGGAATCCGATCAGAAAGGATGGGAGGAGGGTGCTCGGCTCCTCATGATTGACCTAAGGAAAGGGAAACATGAAAGTGAACTCTATGCGAAGCAAAACATCATTCCCGCTGCATCAATTCCCTCACCCTGCCACACGGAGTCATAGAAAGGCCCGGGTTCGAAAGGACCTGTCAACACTCATTATACTGTGTTCAGTCCGCAAGCTTGTCCTGGCTGATCATAGAACAGTTAGGGTTGGAAAGGACCTTAAGATCACTTAGTTTCAACTCCCCTGCTATCCTTCTTTCCAGCCTGGTGAAATACATGCATTCGTAGAGCTTTAAATAAACTGATAACTGTTTTGCCAAGTCTAGCCTATTAAACCAAAAACCTGTTAGAAACAGCATAATCACCTGAAAAAGTGACTTGGGGAAGACCCAGCAGCCTACATATAGAAATTCACCCCCAGGAAAAAGCACAGGGCTTGACCTCCATACTCCCATCTCTTCACCTGTGTAACACAAGTGAAATACCCCCAGATTCAGAACAGCAGCATTACAGCCTACATACAGCAGGAGAGCATGGGGGTGAGGGTGACTTTCCTAGCAAAAATGCAGGAGAGGATCAGACCACCATGCCTGAACCTGCTTTGTTTTCACAACTGCAAGGTGTGCCCGTTTTTTGCAAGCATACAATCGATGGTGCTATGAGCACCTCCCTTTCTTTGCAACCTTTGCCTCCAGAAGCTAATTTGGGCCCTGAAGAATTGAATTTTATTAGGAATTGTATCTATATATACACATACTAAAAACACTGGGGAGAGTTGATTAGAGATCACATCTAGCTTATATGGGCCAACACTTCTTACACCGTAGTTCCATTTGGAACAGAAGCTCATGTCCCATCCATAAAGGGCAGAAGAGGGTCATGTTTTTCGGAACAGGAGGAGGGCAACATCAGAACAACTCCTAATGGTGGTATATAAAAATCACTGAACCATGTGGGGAAGAAAGGGAGACACCATTCCACTTTCTAAACCCACACCCTGCATTAGGTGAGAAGAGAAATGGAAAGGAAGGGACTTAGTCACTGCTTTGGGGAAACACATGCAAATGGTGAAGAGGGGGAAGTATCAACAATGGACTGAGGTACTTCAGCACAGCCCAGTGTTTGGCATGCAGGAGCACTCTCACATGCCTCCTGCCCAGCCAACACAGGACTACAGCAATGCCATATACTCAGAACAGGCAAAAGACTGCTTGAAAATCAAACTAGATCCCTCCATTGTCTTCTGCTCACAGCCAGCAACAGAACAAACACTGCTTTCAGTCCTCTCCCTCCCCAAACGCAGAGGGACAACAACAGAAATCAGCCTTTATACTTGGCTCACTGTTCTTTCCTGCCACAGATTCCACCACTAACACCTCCAGAAAAGCTTGTAACAGAGCAAGCCGTGCCAAGGAACAAAGCCTTTTCCCCACAGGGTTCCTTGGCTGGCAGTGCAATCTGCAACCAAGAAGTGTTCATGCTGCATTGGGAGCTGCAGGTATTTGCACATCACTTGGGCTTGCCAGGGCCTTTGGAAAGGAGAAGGTGGGAGGGACCTTCTGCATACAGGAATTCCCAAGCTCTAAATACGTATCATGCCTCAAGAAAGCTCCTTAAAGGCAGCAGAGAATATAGGACAAATAAGGACAGGAACATAAGGCCTGTGTTTAGGGAGGGGGAGAACAAGGGTGGATTTAAACAGAGGAAAACGTAAAGACAAGGTACGGTAGAGTGTGGAAAATGGCATCATTCCTGTAACAGGAATAAACCTCCCTCAGCCTGGCACACATGATGTTAACACTTGTTAACTCCCTAGACTTGCACACAGCCTGGAGCTTATGGCTCCAGGAATAGGCTGAGACTCACTAAAGCTGGTTTTTACCTCTGTCCTGCTATGCAGACACAGGAAAACACTTCCTCTGTCTCTGTCCTTCTCCAATAAATGGAGGTAAGGCCACCCCACCACCTCCCATTCAAAAACCACGGATGCCACCAGAGGAGATGGCCACACAGAACCTTGCAATCATTAGGCACCAGAAACACTCTGCTGTACAAAAAGTGGTAACAAGTATTATAGGCTTAAACCACTGACTGTGATGTTACTGGAGTCCCTTTGAGAACAAACCTCTGTCTACACAAGTACGTACCACCACATTACAGGAACAGGAAAAGCAAGGATTGCTGCCAGCATACGTACATCAGGAAGGGTAATGTATTTTTCCTGGGCTTCTAGGAAAGTACTGACTCTCAGCCTTCCTCTCTAACCACATAAAAGAATTTCTCCCCAGCTCTCAGATAGAAAAATCAGAGCTGAGAGACAGGATTGGGTACAGAGCTCCTCTTCTGACCCCTCTAACCAGCAGAGGGTCAGAGAACACTTCAGCATGTAGAGGCTCCTGTGGAAATGCTGCCTAGACAGAAACCATGGACAAGCAGCACCCATTTGAGAGCGGATGAAATTAGGAAGCACTGGGCACCAGGCAGAGAAAGCAAACTCCAACACTGGAGTGTCAGAACAAGCTGGATCATGCCAACTCTTGTTTTCCACATAAAAAAAGAGCAACGGGTTTGACACAGCTCTGTGAAAAGTCAACAAGGCACCCCCCAAAACATTGAGTATCCTGTATTGTTGCACCACTGCACTGCCCCAGATGCAAGATAACACAGATCTTCCTGCCAAGGCAGTTCCAGGGCTGCTGGCTACAAAATACCTCTGCCCAGCTTCAAGTGGAAACAGCAGACCATTCATTGGCTTTGTCTGGTGCCTAACTGAGGCTGATTGTCAACAAGGCTTCCTCGAATTGGCTAGCACCACTAGAGTTGAGCTAGACACCACTCCCAGTCTGAGCAGAATGAGATGAAGAAATGAGGGAGGAGCACAGTCCAAACACACACACCTCATAGCCAAGCCAAGCAGACTACCTACCTCCTGGTCTATTTCACAGCAGGAAGGGGACTAGCCTTACCCCAGAAAAGCTTCTGGAACTGCTGGGGAATAGGTATCGAGGAGACCAAGAGACATCTTAACATGCCAGACTACATCCCTGACTTGGAGTTCTTTTAACGGCATAGACAGAAGTCAATGCTGGGTTGGCCCCCACCCCAACTGTGCCCACCACTGGAGCCCAAGCAAAGCCGTATGGATACAGTGGTGTTATGAAGGATATACAAACTAAGCACAATCTTTAAATACCTCCAGTACTACAATGCTACTAGTGATAATTCTTACTCTACCCTCTAAGTAATTCTTACTCTTTCCTCTAAGGCAAGGGCAACTGTGCTGGGCAAAGAAACAGCCCCATCATTTGGGGCCTCATCCCTCCACAAACAAGTGTGAATAGAGAGCCCAATTTAGTCAGTTGAAATGGCTTCACAAAAGATCATTACATCTCTCAGGACACGACTTGAAGGCATAGTCTGTTTGCAGAGCTTCTGGCCCTGAGTGAAAGGAAGCTCCTTAAGCCCGAGGGTACAGTTGCACCATATTGCAGCACTGGAGTAAGTAGCTTCCACCTCCACAGCACGGTTCACCACCCTCGGTTGTGTCAACACAATTCTCAGCAAGCAAACAGCACTGCTGGAAAACAGAACACAACAAAACATCCCTTGGCTCCCCCTCGCCACGCTTTTGTCTTGCAGCCTTTCTGTGACCTAGTTCACAGCACAGCCCCAAACAGCATACAGGGTGAAGAGCAGTGCAAGCGAACAGCCAGAGGGAAGACTGGAATGCCTCCTCCACTCCAACCACCACCACTGTGTAACTGCACACTCAGCACGCTGCTCCCAGGAGGCTGGCACTCTCACTCTGCCTTTCCCTTACTTGCCAGTGATGGAAGGATGCTAGGTGGAAAACAATGCTAAAGATGCCCCAAAGGAAATTTTTGGGATCTTACTCAGGAAGAAGGAATAGCTGCATCCTGCAAAGCAGTGGGGAAATACCCCTCAATAACACACAGATCGCTGTAATTAC
This sequence comes from Forpus xanthops, assembly GCA_032466535.1. Classification (NCBI taxonomy): domain Eukaryota; kingdom Metazoa; phylum Chordata; class Aves; order Psittaciformes; family Psittacidae; genus Forpus; species Forpus xanthops. The sequence continues at coordinate 153,686 of JASSUY010034333.1, forward strand.
TTTCTACACAGCTCCGCAGCTCATTGTAACTCCCCCTTTTCATATGCTCATAAATCTCCAAAAAGACTTCTTTTGAATCACTATTTTCCATGCTGGGAGCCCAATCCCATTTCCAATGAAGTTCGCTTTGTGATCGTCTTCAAGGGAGCACACTCTGGCTCCCAGCCTAAAGGAAATTTAAAAGACCAAGTTACATCTTTAAATGAAAGAGGGCAAACACAAACAAGAGCACTCTTTTACATCCCATACTTTCCTAATGGCTTTTCCCCTGTGAAGTTGAGGCAAATAACTGCAAAGCAGCTCAGCTTTGAAATCTCTACAGTTTCAATTTTACTCTGTTTAAAACTTGTTATCATTTAGAGTCCATTTACCAGTTGGCTCATGAAGTTATATTGGAAGTGCCATCTGGAGCACAAGCAGCCACAAGTGTCTGTGAGGATGTGAGGATGTCCTCAGCTCCATATGCCATCAGCTTCGTTTCTTTCTTTAGTGAAAAGAAGAGCTTTACAAATAAAACATGCAGAACCCCAAGGGCTAAGCTATGGGACAGAATCACAGAATCAACGTGATTGGAAAAGACCTTTAAGACCATCCAGTCCAATCATACCCCAGCACTGCCAAGGCCACCACTAACCCATGGCACTGAGGGCCTCATCTACACGGTGTGTGAACACCTCCAGGGACGGTGACTGCAGCTCTGCCCTGGGCAGCCTGCTCCAATGCCTGAGCACCCTTTGGAGAAGGAATTGTGCCCCATCTTCATCTAAACCTCCCCTGGCACAGCTTGAGGCCATCTCCTCGTGTCCCATCACTTGTTCCTTGGGAGAAAGAGCGACCCCATCTCACTCCATCCTCCTGTCAGGTAACTGTAGAGAGCAATAAGGTCTCCCCGAGTCGTCTTTTCTCCAGACTAAGCCCCTCAGGTCCCTCATTGGTTCCCCATCACACTGTGCTTGAGGCCCTGCACCAGCTCCATTGCCCTACGTTGGATCCACTGCAGCACCTCAATGTCTCTGTTGTTTTGTGGGGCCCAGAACTGAACACAGAATTCAAGGTACAGCCTCACCAGTACCCAGCACAGGGGGACAATCACTGCCCTGGCTCTGCTGGTTATGCTATTGCTGATACAGGCCAGGAGCTGGCGGCTTCTGGGCTTCCTGGGCACAAGCTGCTCATGTTCAGTTCTGTCCCTCAGCACCCCCAGGTCCTTCTCCACAAGCATCTTTCCAGCCACTCCAAGCCTGGAGCATGGTATGAGGCTATTGTGGACACGGCACTTTGCCTTGTTGAACCTCATACTATTAAATAGCATTAAGGTCCAAGAGTAAAACTAATTAAGGAATGGCTAAGCAGTGAGGAAACCTTCCAGCTCTGGCATTAACTCGCCTGCAGTGTATTTCTATTATTCACTTCAGAAAAACGAAGGATTACGCAATTTGCCATGTTCATCTGCGGGTATAGTAAAGCCCATGAGCAACGCCACAGGAACCTCTTGCTTTTGAATTTCCTGAGCAGGCTCCAGTCCAGCAATTTGATCTGTAAGCACCTAAGTTCACCCTCTACTCACAGAGCCAAGGCTTTCCGTTTAAACAGCCAACAAGCTTTGGGAAACAATGCTTTTCCTAAAGCTTTCTGTTTCTATTTGCGTGTCACTAAATAGGCTAATTTTGGCTTTCAGTCTATCTCGGTCAGCCAGGGCTCTCACTCTACAGCAGTGGATCTTGATTTACAAACCCATCATCCTAAAAGAATGTTTAGTAGTCTGTAAATTCAAGCCCTCTAGCACGAGGTTCTCTTCCTTTTCGCTTCTCAGAGGCTTCTTAGTTTTGTAGATCCTCAGGAATTCCCAGTCTCTAGGCTGAAAACTATTAGCCCATGATGTGGATATTTCAAAAGGGAAAACCGCTCGGTTTCTTGATGCAATCTGTTTAATCGGAACACGCAACAACACAGATCTGACAACAGCAGGGCTGTTTCAGCTGACAACAGAAATAAATGCCCAGCCAAAACCCCCACCCAAGCAAACAGTGTTTCTAAGTCCCATCTCCTTTTCTCCCTGTCACACAGCTAGAAGCTGGGAAGTTCTCTGTGTGGGAGCCATAGGTGCAGCACCTCCTTGGAGGATGGCCTTGGCCCACTCCAAGAACCACATCTGCACCACCCAAATTTCTGAAGCGCAGTCAGCACTCAAGCCTGTCATGTAAATTATACCTCAGCTGCCATCCTGACAGATTGGTGAAAGCTTGTGCTTCCTCTGTTACACATTTCAAGCTGCATCAGGGGAGGTTCAGGCTGGAGATGAGGAACAATTCCTTTCCCAAAGGGTGCTCAGGCATTGGAACAGTCTGCGCTGGGCAGTGCTGGAGTCACTGTCCCTGGAAGTGTTCACACACCGTGTAGATGAGGTCCTCAGTGACACAAGTTGGTGGTGGCCTTGGCAGTGCTGGGGAATGGCCGGGCTTGGTGGTCTTAAAGGTCTTTTCCAGCCTGTCTGATTCTATGATTCTCTCTCTCCTGTACTGTTAGACCTTCTTAACCCCAGAGCCATGCAACATGGCAGAAGGGCTTCACCCTCATGACATCAGATCATCTGGGACTGTGCACAGGAAGTTTTCCATACTGACATTTAAAGCCCTACAGCCTTCCTGAAACAAACGGGAAAGACTCTTGCAAGTCTCTTCATACCCTGTCTATCCAAGCAGGTAATACCTGTACCTTATTGTCAAAGCTTACTTTTAGCCATAGCACTGAGATAGCATTAAGGCTATAAAGGTTTCTCTACTGGAAGCGCAGCCCCTCCTTGAAGACACTCCACATCCTCCTGCATTTTCCATTTGAATATAAAATGAAGAAAGCCTACAGAACCTGTCCAAAGCCCCAGTAATACAACAGAGGGGGAGGCTCCCTCTATCTCCTTCCTCCTGTGCAACCCTATACAAAGCCAATCCCAAGCTGATCTTGCAAGGGGCCGGAACAAGGGTGCTGACCCCTGAAGAAGTAACAACTGGTTTTAATTTGTCCCAAACCAGGTAGATAAAGGCAGTTTCTCAAGGCCAACTGCTGTCATCTGGGTAGCACTTCCCAGTATAGCATCCCAGCCTCCCAGTGACAGCAAATCCTCCCTACATGCACAAATCCAGGGCCCCAAGAACACTGTCACTACTAGCCACAACCAAAAGGTGAGGAGCGGCCACAGGGAACTGTTGGCCAATGACCATGGGCAGTTAGACACCTGCCTGGGTGGTCCTGACACAGGCTGGGATCATTCTCAAGTTCCAGCTCATTCTTAAGGGAGGCTTTTCATAAAGCTGATATTCACATTTATTTCTGAACAAGTGAATGATCACAGAGCCAACACTGGTCCCACATGTAGTCAAACCCCAGCAGGGGAAAAGAAACAAGCATGGTCAAAATGAGGCTGTTCAGAGATGGCAAAGCACTGCTGAAGCTCTCTCCTCTGCAACTCTTCTCTAAGTGAGGATGCCCAGTGATGGGCTCACAGACAATACCACAAAACACACTCCACAACATCCTAATCTGCTCTTCCAGCCTGTGCAGCTGGAGTTCTGAACTCTTTATAGCCGCAAAGATCTTGTGGGCAGATTGTTACTGACAAACCCTGGGTCAATAAACCCCACTGCTTCAAACAGTCACAGAACTGTTAAGTCTGCCTCCCCCAACCAAAATCTCTGCTATCAAACCACCTATGCTTCCACAGACCCTGCGAGTCCGTGAAAGAGCTTACCCCTTGGCATAAGAGTTATTTTACAACCCTGACAGTCTTCTAAATCAGCAAACAACGTTGTTTCACAGCGGCTGTCCAAAGCATGCCACTACTGGAACCGAACAGCTGAAGCCACAGCTTTGCCCTCTGTTGGGCGCACTCAGAAGCATTCAGGTACACAACCCTGGCCAGCAGTGCCAAGGCGCAGAAAGAGACTCTCCTCTCGATCAGATTTATCCATGTGAGCTTCCCAGAGCTTAACTTACTGAACGGAAACAACCACGCTGTTCAGTGAGCCCGGGACTTGGGCATCGCTTCAGCAACCCAACCAGCTTCGAAACAGAGAACGTCCTCGCCCGGAAGGGTCGGTTCTGTACCCTTTTGCTGACCAAGGGGGTGAGCCCAGCCATAGGCCAGCTTGGTTTAGATGGCCTGGGCACACGAGGCACCAGCAGAGCCTTCACACCAGCCTGACTTACATCCGTGCTGGCACATTAAGAGCACGGCAGTTCCTCCAAAGCAGAGGTCTGGCAGAGCAAGCGCTGCCCTTCCTTAGGGGCTACACCTCCGGCACTGAACTGAGCCGAGCTCTCCCACCGGAGCCGGCACCCGTCGCCGCAGCAGCCACCCCGCGGAGCCCTGCCCGGCAGCAGCGAGGCCCGACGGCTGCGGCCGCCTTCCCCCTCCGCCCAGCCACTGCAGCCGGCACCCAGCGGGACCTCAACGGGCTCCCCTCGGAACCGGCACCACCGGAGCGCGCCGGGACCCCCGGGCCTCCGCCTGCCGCGGGAGCAGACCCGGCTGCTCCACCGCCGAACCGGGCACCCCGGAGC